>VMDR010014390.1:13573-23724 GCA_007922815.1 Macrotus californicus | reverse complement strand
GCTGGTTTGTGGTAACTCTCAATTTCTTGTGTTACTGCAATTCAAGTTTATAACACTTCTTTAGTCAAATTTTGTATTTTATTCTTAGAAAATTATGCTGAGATTTTTAACTGATTAGAATAGGATTATACACAATATTCTCTTACATTAAATTTTTTTCCATATCTTTGGTTATTTATCCCATTCTCAGTCCTAGTGTTTTAAACCCGTGTTTTCCTCCTCCTTTTCTCTCTTGATTAGACTTGACAGAAATGTTCAACTTTATTTGGTCTTTTTGAACATCAACCTCTTGGATTTATTTAATAGTTCTACTTTTTTTATTTTTCAAATTATTTTGGCTGAGTGCTTTTAAGATTTTTTTCCTCGCCTTTGATTTTCATCAGGTTTTACTGTGATGTGCCTAGATACGGTTTTCTTTGTACTCATCCTGTTTCAGATTTGTAGCACTTTTTGAATCTGTGACTTTAGTTTTTGTTTCTCAGTTTGGGAAAATTCTTGCTGTTTCTCTCCAAATATTGCTTCTTTCTGATTATCTTTTCTCTCCTTTCTGTGGCTTTAATATGTTCTACATGAAATTGTCTATCTTGTATTATCTTTTTAAAACTTATTTTTTTTAGCTTGTTAGCTTCAGTCTGGGTGTTTTCTACTGGCCAGTTCTTCTGTTCACTAATCCTGCCTTCTTCTATATCTAACATGCTGTTAAACTCATCTTGTGTTTATATTTTGATCATTGCTTTTTGCAGCTCCAGAACTATTTTGTTCTTTACAATAAATACCAGTTCTCTGGTGAAATTCTCCATCTTGTCATCTATTTTCTTGAATATATTAATCACAGTTATTTTTAAATCTGTGTCTGATGGCTTACATATCTGGATATATGGGCCATCTATAGACCTATTCCTTTTGTCAATTTATCTCCCCTGGTCTTTACTTTGGTGTGCCTGCTAATTTTTGATAAATGCCAGATAGTGTGCATGAAAAATTGGACTCAGGATGATGTTATCTTCTACAGAGGGTTCACCCTATTCTCTGAAAGACAACGAGGGTAGGGAGGAGAAGGGGAAGATCAATCAGGGACTGAGCTAACTTGAAGCCGGGCTGCAGTTTTCGATAAGCTTGGTGTGCCCTTGTTCTGCCTCCATTACATTGGTGTGCTGACGCTCAAGAGGACCTATTGTTAAAAGGTGGGGAATTCTAGGAGCCAGTTGCTATATACCACAGGCATCATTAAAAATGAATTATACAATTAAATAAAGGTAATGCTCAAAAATGTATAAACTTTTAAACTAAATTTAACTGTTGTCTACATTATTTACATCTGCTGCATTGGTATTACAGAAACACTACATAATGGTGTTACTACATATCTTTTCCCAACTCCGCATTCAGTGATGCCCCATTTGTAGCTTGGTAATAGAGCCCCTGGTGGAAGTATCTGCCCCCTGGAAACCAAAAGCACTACAAATCAGAGCTTGATTAATGGTTCTGCTGAGTATCTAGATCAACTATTCTCACCTGGAGGTAATTTTGCCCCCCAGGGAGTATTTGAAAATATCTGAAAAAAATGTTGTCACAACTGGGAGTTGGGGGACAGGTGACACTGATATATATAGTGGGTAGAAGTTAGGAAGGCTACTGAATATCCTACAATGTATGGGACAGCCCCCTACAACAAAGAATTAGCAGTCCAAATATCAATTGTGTTGAGACTGAGAAATTCTGGCCTGCTGGCATTACTGCTTCTGAAATGTCTGGAATCTTTCCCTCTCTTCCCACGCCTAGATTGGCAAGTGCCTGCAGGAAAAAGACGGACCTTTTATCCCAGTTTATTATATTGTTTTTGGTATTTTTCTAGCATTTTGATTTGACTACTTAGTTCAGTTATTTTAAATCTTTCTTATTTTAATAAAAATATTTGACTATGAACTTTGCTTTTGATACAGCTTTGGGTAACTGACCTTACTTTTTTGTCACTTTTTGCTCTTTTTGATGTTTCTGTGTAAAAGGTTCCAAGCATCAACATTCTTGTCTCTCCCTTATTTGGGATAAGCACACCTTTGCAGTTGGAAGCTACACCACTGTTGAAAGAATCCACTGAAAGTAAGTTCCATGAGTGGTCTACAGAAAACACTGGGAAGTGTGATAGAGGTAAAGTTAAGGGAGTTCCACAACCAATTATCTATTTACACTTCATGTCAACTGGAATCATTTAACTCTGATGTCTGTTATTCTTGACTTACTAGAACAAAACTATTTATTTAACAAATAGTTACGTTATCAAGAGTATGGAAAGTCCTATGCCCCTGTAGATGGAGGTCACAAAAATCTTAAGTCACAATCTGTTCTCTCATGAAGTTTAGATTTGCAAATAACTAATGTTTTAAAACTCTCAATTACTCATCTAAGTCACAGTACTTGGGGAATTTAGAATCCAGCCAGGCTCAATTTTTTTTTAATTATTCAATGGAAACTGAAAATAGTTTGGATGAAATGGGTCACTGAGTCGAACAATCTATTATAAAACATGTGGTAATGCTGGAGTCAACTTTACCTTCGAGAACTTTACATTTGCATGCTGTTTAAACTTTACCATACACACTTATGTAAAGCAGAACCGTATTTAAAAAGCTTTCATTATATCTTTAAGAACACGTTTCTGCGACTCTTTCATGTGATACCACAGCTCTATGAGTTAGAAAGAGCTGAAGTCACTCTCACCACTTCACAGGCGAGGAGAAGGCGATGGACTGTTTAGGTGACTTGCGTCTGCAGCAAGCCCAGGCCAGAGCTTCACTACTGTTTCCACGTGGTGCTCCGATGGCGCCTGTACTTTTCTCTGATAATGTTATGTGATGGGTCACTTCTCCACGGGTAAGACAGACTAAAGACACGCATCTCAATGAAAATTTATGTAATTCTTACTGAATCAGTGACCATGTTTTGAAGAAAAGAATTACTTATTTACAAGAAGGGTAGCTTTATGGATTGCCTCAGACCTGCTAAAATGTGTACATTATTTTTATAAACTATTCAATATCTTTAAGCAATTTCAAGGTTTGTGAAGTGGAATAAACATTCATGAATTTTCTGATTACGCTAAGAAGTTTACATGAACTATAGATAAAAATTTTGCCTATTATGTTTCTCAGCTTATCTTAACTATCTGTTCTAATTCATTAAGGAGGATCTAAGCTATTTCTGTGTTCTTTTGGAAAATTAACTAAAGAAATGGGATTGTGATTTATGAAATATAAGGCAACACTGTCCTTCCCCCACTTTCCTTCCCTCAAAACACACACACATGCACACACACTCATGCTCACACTTTCGGCTCTCCAGGGATTCCATGTGTAAATATTGCTTCAATTTTTCTACATGTATACGTATGCAACTTTTTAAAAAAATCTATTTTTTTTATTGTACAGAGAGAAGAAGGGGAGAGGAGGAAGGGAGATAGCGAGAGAGAGAGATTGATTTGTTGTTCCACCATTTATGCATTCATTGGTTGGTACTCGTATATGCCCTGACCAGGGATTGAACCCACAACCTTGGCTTATTGAGCAACTCTCCAACCAACTCAGCTACCCAGTGAGGGCTATAACTTTTAAATAGAATGATGCAACTATAATAATTTTTACATATTGTCAAACTTTCAATCATGCCTGGACATAGTTTTCCGATTTCTTAAAAAGGAACTGTTCTTTTCTTTATTTTATGCTATGCCTTTATGCTGTTTATGCTTTTCTTTTTTCTTTTTCCTGGTGGGTTACTGAGTCACACATTCACAATGTTTTTTGCTCCTTATCCTGGCCAGTAACTCCAGGAAGTACTTCTCTTTCAGTCTAGCTTCGGTCTTGCCCTGAGCTTTCACGTGAAATGAGCATTGAAAAGTAACTCCCGCTGTTACAGATACTTTTCTTGTAAATCACTGCATGTGGGGACAAGACAGAAAAGGGTCAAAGGGATAAGAGAAGCCAATTTTATATTCTCTGTGAAATAATATATGAGACATTTCGATATAACAAAAGTTTAAGCCGCTGCTCAGAAATGTAGTTCATTATAGAGTGATTTCATTGTACTGGAAAGCTTGCTTTGTTAAAGAATTTAGAATGAGGTGAAGGGCAATTCAAATCTCTTACATTCAATTGAAATGCATTTTGTTAAAGACTAAGAAACATTTGCTGGAATTACGAGTAATTTCCAACTAGAGTTCTATAAAAAGAAAGCTTGAAGTTCTTGAAGTTAAGTTCATGTTACTCTCCCTAACAGAATTCCTTAGTGACACAGGTCTCTGAGTAAATATCATAGGGATAGCATTTAAGGGAGCCAAAAAGATGGGATTTAAATGGAGTAAAAATAGAAAACTCTCTCTCCTACCCCCCTCTTCTCTTCCCCTCCTTGCTTTTACACTCCTCCTCTCTGGCCCCTCCCAACACACACACACACACACACACACACACACACACACACTATTATATCAGAAGGGGAAAAGATTATGTTGGAAGTCTTCTTTAGTGGTAAATGGAGTAATATACACTGAATAGCACAGTTGAGTAAATTGTGTGTGGCATTGAACTGGAATTTCTTCGGTGAAAGGGCTTATGTTCTTAAAGAGTTGAAAAACGGCTTAAATTTTCTAGTAGCCTAGAATAAAATTGCACCGGAGGCTCATGTGAAATGTAGCATGTGTGAATAGCTTTGCAGCAGAGTTCCATTTGAAATGTAGCAACACAGCTGGAGCAGTGACTCATCACACTAACATATACTGTTAACAGACAGACTCTCTCTAATAAAGCCTGCACTTTCTCACATTATAAGGAATTTCTGAGGCTGTTGTGATAGTATGATAAGCTCCTAAAACTTGGTCAGGCCACTTGAATTTAACATTTGTAGAATAACTACCATGTACTAGGAATTTTTCTGCATTTAGTTCTGACACCTGTTTGGTTTTATTTTCCCCATTTTATAGGTGATGAATCTGAGGTCGCACATCTGGGCTAAGATTCAACGGTTTCCACCAGTTGCTTTCAGCCCATGCATGGGTGTTCTGATTGATGAAAATTAAGATACAAAGAAATTTTAAGATGGGAGGAAAGACACTTAAGACA
Source organism: Macrotus californicus (assembly GCA_007922815.1). Lineage (NCBI taxonomy): Eukaryota > Metazoa > Chordata > Mammalia > Chiroptera > Phyllostomidae > Macrotus > Macrotus californicus. The sequence goes on along the minus strand of VMDR010014390.1, from coordinate 18,616 downwards.
GCTCACGTCAATTGGCCTCCATCGTCTCAGAAAAAAAAAAAAAATCCAAAGAAAAAAGAGGTAAAAATTTGGAATACAGTTACTTGAGAAAATGTAATGGGGAGTCGATAAGTGAAAATAAAAGGCTTTTCAGTTTCAATAACCAGAATCCTGCCCGTGTATCCAGCTGCCGTCCTACCTCACAGATGTTTAAAGGCTTTATGGCTTACTTAACATTGGCTACTTCTTCCTGTCAGGATTCCAAGGGGCTTCCCTAAGGAGAACAACCAGCCGGAAGCTGAGTCCTTCTTGATGATCTGCCGTGATGGATCTATTTACTTTTGGTTCAGCACCCCCCCATTAGAATGGTCTTCAATTTTCCACTTAAGTACTATGACAAATACAGTTTTTTCAGGGAATTTAGTGTGTGGGTGTGTGTGTTCCATTTGTTCCCATTGTGCTGAGCAAAATAACCAGACTAGAGTGACCAAAGCAAACTATTAAAACTTTATTTTCCTAGGATTCTTTAGCTTTTTGTCTCTTCTAAAATTTAAGTGTTACTATATCAAATCCATTTGATTACTATCTATGTGATCTTCACATGGTACTTACCTCTCTCAGTTTCTTCATCTATAAAATGTGCTGTTATGAAGAGTAAAAGACATTATATAGAGAGCACTTAGAACCATGCCTAGCATCTGGTAAGTGTTATGTAAGTGTTAGCTCTTGTATCATCATCATCATTAGTGAGCCTAAATAAAATAAGCCATTAACTCAGTGCAAGGTCTTACAAGTAAATGTATACAGAATAAAAACTATCCTATGTCGTTCCTCAGAGTCTTAAAGTCATCAGGAACTGATTGCACATGGAGAATATTGGAGAATATTGCAGTCTAGCGCTAACGAACAATAAAGTTCCCACTGAGGCTATTACATCCCTATTTCCTTCTCTTTGCACCCCCAGAAATCTACCTCGTACACTGCTATGGCTTCCTTCCCATTTTCACCATGCTATTGTCTTATTCAAAATTTCTCCGCAGTCCATTTGACAATGTTCAGACATGTATCTGATCAACAAATATTTAGTAATGATGATGACATGTCAGGGACTAGAGATATAAACATGACTGAGACACGGCCTCGCCACTGTGGGGTTCACTTACTAGTGGGCAGACAGGCACATAAACAGATCAGTGCAACACAGAGGGGAACGTGCCATGATGGGCATGCATACAAGGTACTGTGGCAGCAGAGATGAGGGAAAACAAAGTTCACTCTGGAAGGCTCAGACAGGGCTTCCTCAAGGAAAAGATGCCAGGGCTTAAAGGATTCCAAGCAGGATGTGAAATGTCTGCTGGTACCCAAAGGCTTCCTTAACAGGTGCCCTTTAGCCCTCCAGCCACATCTCCCATTACCGCCAACATAGCTCACCTCCCCACTTCTCCTGGACCAGTCTTCTAACCATTTTCTTCAAAACATCCACTTCTGACCCTATCTCCAATTCCTCTCCTTACATGGCATTCTCTGACAGGCCTCCCCTACGTGGAAGAAACTGAACCCTTTTCTCTGCCTGGTAAAATGTGGTTTCGCGTCCTCCATGAACTGGTCTTGCTTTGATGCAACCATATACCCTCCTATTATACAAGAGAGCATTTCCAACAGGCATAATCAGATAGAAACTAACATTATCTTTCCGTATTTATAATTGTTTATTGTGTTTTCTTATCTCTCCAACAAAACTGTCAGTACTTTAAGGATAAAGCAGTTCATAGATTTGTTTCACAACACCTGGCAAAGTGTCAGCCAAAGCAAAATATAAGTGGTCATATATACTTTTTGAATTAAATTATTTCAGCAGTGCCTTCCCTGGTTTATCTGATGTACAATAAATTCATTTTATGAAATTTTAGAAGTTCAAATAACCAGAGGAGAGAACATTCTTACTTCTGTCAGTGAATTTACCGACTGAAAATCAGCAGTACTATATGTGGGTAAACTAGGTTGGTAGCATTTGTGAATGTGAAGAAAATGTGGACCATGGAATAACTTACACATTTAGTTTATAAGGCAGTCTGTGAATGAGGTTCTTGTACTTGGTAAGCCGTAAGAAAGTAGTATGTTGTTGAGTGGAAATGTACTTAGGGTAAAGTATGAAAGTGAAATAAGAATACTTGACTGGCCTTTTTTGGAAGGAAGATTTTACATATATATATATATATATATATGTCAAACGAAGATTATATAAATATGTGAATGCATACACACACACCGTAATGTGAATAACAGAAATGTCAGTTAGGAAGATAACCTTCCCATACTGCTAATGCTTAGGCATTTTCAAATTCAGCACTTCTTTCTTTTCTCTTTTTATTTCCTATTTCCCTTCCACTGTTATTCGACATATGGTTGAGCTGTTTAGTCTTTTCTGCTTAACTTTCTTACTGCGCCCCCTGCTAACAAAACTCCACGTGCCTTCTCTCTCACGCACACAGCCCTAGACGGTTTCTTACGATCTGTGTTCAAAGTACGACACCAGCTCTCTCAAGAGGATGAGACAGTGGTGCCACTGAGTCACTAGACCCGTGATTTTCGACCAACGTGCTGCAAGAGTTTTCGAAACATGCAGTGCCTCACTATTCAGTCAGGGGCACTGACCTCTTTTGCCTTGGATTGTAAAATTTTAAAAATGACAACAGCGAACACAACAATAGCCATCCAGTGTGAATAAATAAAAAGTATACCTATTTTTTGTCGATTGGCAAAATATAGAGGGTCCGGCAAAAATAATGCCCCTTTCCCATTACAAAATCATAAGCATGTAATTCTGTAACGTAACAATATCACACTCAAGCACACCATATGACATTTTAGGTGAAATGTTAAAATTGCTGTCCATCTCCTCCGAGACATTCACACACCCTACCAACCACACTCAAACAAGCTTTACTTCTGCAGGACCCTGTACTTATGGTGTGCCACAGAATTTTAGTAATTAGTTTATGTGTGCCATGAGAAAAAGGTTGAAGATTGATGCCCTAGAGGGCAGATTTCTGGAAAGCTGCATTATGGTGACAGTACAGTGACTTCTCTGGCATCTAGGAAGCTACAGACATGCCCTCTCCAACAGTCTAGATCTCAGCCCCAAGGAGAGGAAGGAAGGTGGGCGGGGCGGGCAGGGGACTGCAGGGTAAACTTCCCCTTGGGCTGTATCTCAGCCCTAAGGGTTCTGATTCCTTCTTATATTTGCTATCTCTGTATTCTTTAAAATTTCTATTTATTTCTTGCTAGACAATTCCTCATTTCCATAATCCTCTGTTGTAGGTGATAACTCTTTATATTAAACTTTCCTGTTCAGATTACTGTGTGGTTTCTGTATCCAGAATGGGTGCTGACTGACACATACTTCCTCATATATTATAAAATAGCAACTAAAATATCTTATCAATAACTTATCAATAATTGAAAAAGATAAATCTGTGTTCTATGTATAAATTACAAGCTTAAAATATTTTTTTCAAAACCTTAAAGCTATATATTTATACCATTTAATGAATGGAGAAAACCACCATACAACTTAATTTGCAAAGGCAGCCCCTACCTGTCATACCTATCAACCAAATCAGGTTTATTGTCTGTCCCAAAAAAGACTTTAATTTTTGCAATTTGAGTAAATATGTAAATATATCGATACATGTTCTCACGACAACCATGTCACTCAAGTAGACTAGTAGAAAACGGAGAAGACAGAGATGAACAAGCAAACTGTGCTTTACCAAGATGAAATAATATTTCAATAATTTTTTACCAGTTCAATATTTTTTGCCTTGCTTTCATGGGTCTCCCCTTCAAAAGTAATGCTGTTGTTTTACTTTATGTCCTAGATATTTTACCCTGGGACAATAAATCATAGTAAGATTTGGCAGGCTGGTGTGGCTCAGTGGATTGAGTGCCGGCCTGCAAATCAAAGGGTCACCACTCTGATTCCCAGTCAAGGCACATGCCTGGGTTGTGGGCCAGGTCCCCAGTAGGGGGTGCCTAGAGGCAACCACACATTGGTATTTCTCTCCCACTCTCCCTCCCTTCACCTCTCTAAAAATAAATAAGTAAATAATTTTTAAAAAGATTTGGGATGGGTGAAAGGACATCTTTTGTGAAGTGGGAGAAGGGTGATTATGATATAGAAAACAGGAAGGAAGAAGTGGCTGATCACAGACTCTCTCAGACACATCAGTTTCAGCAAAGTGTACATACAGCTGAGGACCAGAAAACTGATTGCCTCAAAACTGCTCATGCCCTGTGGTCCCTGGAAAGGTCTCCAGTATGAAGATAGTAACACCAAGTCAACAAATTACCATTCTACTCTATAGGCAGGGATATTCCACCTCCACCAAAAAAAAAAAACAAAAACAACTTTTAACAGGAAATCAACTAAGGACAACTTTGTTTTAAAAAAGATAATAACAATATTAAACCATATTCCATAAAAACTTAGAAAATGAAAGCTTGCCTTACAATAATGCTAAAGGAAATAGAGGCAATATTACATCAAATGTGAAACTCCCGGAGCCCCTCCAGGACCTATGCTTGGATAAGAGTCTTGCTTTTCATTTTCATGACTCAAAATCTCACACGGGTTAAAGCTTTTATTTACCATTGTTCTGTTTCTTATTCAAAACAGGAAGTTTTCCTTAGATCCATTACTTTATTGAATCACATGATAAGAAAAGCAGTGGAGAATCTTCAACAAAAAGCAAGGGGGACGCAGCCCATTTTTACCATTTGGGATATTAACAAGTTTAACATGGCTGAGCAACCACCTGAAGTGTTGCATCGGCCATTACGGCACAAGCTAAAGGCGCTGAAATATGAGGGTGTGCGTTTTTTGAGAGGAAATGGGTGACAACCTGAAGGGCTGGGTTTTTAACACGAAGAATAAATACCTGAGAAATCAGAACAGATTCTCAACCAACAATAATATGCAAAAAGTTTTATGCAAAGTAAGAAGGGTTTTAAACATTCAAAATTTTTCTTTCAAGGAAACTACTGTTTCCTGTTATTTCTAAA
>VMDR010014390.1:0-13473 GCA_007922815.1 Macrotus californicus | reverse complement strand
TGTTCTTTCTGCAGTAAGATTCATAATCTGTAGAATACAATATCTGAATTAACTACTTTGGTGGAAAAGTCTATGTACTGCCTATTTTGTACTAAACTATTGAGATCTTTAAAATAAAAATTTGGGGCCAATGCAGAAACTATTAAACTCATATTACATAATTTGCTTATATATGTACAACTACCTGCTGTAATTCCCATGTTACTTTCAATATGGGTATTACCTCTCAATTACCATTGCAGAAGTATGAATAATCAAATTGGTGGATATCATTCAATCTGAAGGATGTACATGAAGGACTTTCATTATAGTCCAATAAATAAATGTAGGGCCATCTCTGGCTGATAGAAAATTCAATAAATACAGAAACATTTTTATGCTCACCAAAATCTCTTTTGCAGCTCTACTAAGCGTCATGTTTGCTGTGATGAACAAGTTAATATTGGGTGTCTTAAAGATACAAATGGTGCAAAATCAATGATTACTTATGGCCTTGCGGGTGGGAAATAGAAATAAGAAAATTTTACAGTGTAAAGATTCTTACACGGACAAGCAATAACTAGTTTGTTGCCATCTGTGATATGTCCTTGTCCACAGGTTTTCAATGTACTTACTTGAATAATGGCGCTCCACACACAACACACTTGTATACTCCAGGATCTTTGTGATGTGTATACGCTCCTTCGAAGGCACTGACGAGCAATAAACAGAGCATTAAAAAATTAAGCACAGTTAGCATTATTTCTACAGAATGTATTTGCTTAAAATATATTTCTATAATAAATCTTTCAAGGGCTTTGTGCCCTATCATGAGAACAGACTAAACATATGGAAATCTGAACATTACTAATATATTTCAAATCTATATAATAAAATGTGCATATAAGTACTCCAAACGAGTGCAGGATATATATGTGTGTGTGTGTATGCATACACACACACACACACACACGTATATGTAGAGAGAGAGAGCGCCGTGTAGTTATGTAACGCTTAGAAAAAAAAATCCTATTAAAAAAAAAGCCTGCAGTTCCCATTCACAGGAAAAAAAACAACAAAACACATCACTACATAAGATTTCTGCTACTCTGCAGTGTCCAAGAGTGTATATACCAGGAAATGCAGAAGGACCAAAAGACTTCAAGTGGAAGGAGTCTTATTTTTTGGTTTGAAAAGGAATATTGCAGCTTTAAGAGAATATTTTTCTAAGTTAACAATCTTAAAGGCTAGGAGGTCATTCAGCTAATACAAATCAGCTGTGCTAGCCCAACAAAAAGTCTATGTGCTCTGCAGCTTGTTTTTATTATCCTTTCACCCTCTTTATGAGGTCCAATTTTTTTATAAACAGAATTTTTAAGAATGACCTAATCTCTAGTTGTTTGTGTGCATTAAATCATTTCGCTGGTCTTGTACACAACGGGACGGGCAGAGGTCCTCCTGGGCTGGGACTGAAGTCCACCGCTGGCTCATTGCGCAGTAAGGGTGGACTTTGTCAGAGATTCAACACTTGGTAAATTCAGTAAACAGTATCCACCGTGACAGGAAGAGAGTGTTGCCTATTAACAAGAACCCCATGTGTGGTAAAGAGCTCTTTCACTTCATGAATGAAAACAAGAAGTTACATCATTAATAAATTTGGATCAGAGGTAAGTCACGGCCTTATGCCAAGCTCCATGGTATAAATTAGACAACAAAATGGTTGGACCTTGGCAAGTTACCTTTGAGCTGGAATCAGCTGAGAGAGACTTTATTCACTAAAAAGAGTCTTGGAAGTGAACAAACTCTTTTTTCAGGACTCGGGGCGAACTTCCAGGGACCAAAGCCATGTGAGGGCAGTTATTGAAAATTTTTGACATTCCAACCACAAATGAGCCAATAAATACTTTCTCCACATGGGCTTCAAAAAGAAATTGGAGCGGGGTAGAAAGGAACTAAATTATGCTACCTTCTTTTTTGCAGCCAAAACGTCTATACTTACAATGGCCACCTTCAAACTTTCAGCATCCTGGCGGAGCGCCATGTCCCTCATGGTTTTGCTTACTGTGATGTCTTCCCAAAAAATGTACCTAAATCGCTATTACTTCCACACATTTTGTAGTCAACTAAAAACAGGCCCTTAATAAAAGCCTTGTGACTTTACATGAGATAGAGTGTTCATTAAATGGGGGGAAAGAATAAATAAAACTTAGTCTTAACCTAAACAATATCATTTCCAAAACTTTTCCAGGATTCTAATTTGTAGTCTTTCGCAAATAAGTGTAGAATCCTTTGAATTAAATGTCAAGGAAGAAGATTCAAAGGCAGAGGGGGTGGGGTTGGGGTGAGGAAACCTAGCTCTTGCTTAATGACTTTTTCGGTCCCTTACCTTTCGGTCCCTTTCTCCTGAGTGACATGGTACTGCAGAGGTGTTAGCCGCTTCCTCAGTTCCTGCTGGGAAAAGACCACCTTACAGTTCTTTTTATCCCTACATGACCCTGGAAAGAGAAGGGACATGGGAGAAGGAGGTTTTTTAGTTTGAATCCTAAATGATCGCTTTGGCTGGCCGCTGCAGCACAGCTTGTGCAGTCCATTGCCAGTGACCAGATCAGTCCCTAATGCACAAATTTACCTGAACTGCAGCTGATTATTTCTCTCAGTTAAAAAAAAAAAAAAAAGCCCCTCAAGATTCAGGTGATCGCACTGGAGCACTGGCAACGTGCTGCTGCCCGAACCGCCAGCACGTGATAGTAAAAACTCACTGAACAGTCATGAGATGGTAGTACATCCTTTATGTCTCCAATACCTTAAATTTTTTTAAAATGAACTTTAGAAGTATAACTCTATTCACACTGTATGTATAAGATGATGGGCATACTATGTTACAGAATAACTCTCCATTCAATAATTCTGCGTCTTAGTAGGCAGTGGCTTGAAACCCTCATTCGGTTTCCAATCTGGGTGTGTTAAATACCACCCTATTTTCTTCAACTCTAACAATACAGTTTCTACGACTAGGGATTGTTGTTCTCTGTGATGCTGTCCGATACTTTACTAGGTTCTGTAGAGTTCTTAAAAACAAATGGCTCTTTAAAGACTGTATCTTACCATGTTAAACAGGCAGCAAGAAACTTTTAATAGACTCCAGGAGAAGGCATTTACACTAATGCAGATTCAAGAAGTTCCAAAGAAAGGGTGATAAAAATAGGGAGGGGAAAGACAAAGAGAAGAGGAAAAGTGAATGTGATTTTACTTAGAGACCTACATTTTCTTTTTGCAAAGTATATCTAGGAACACTTCACTGATTAAGTGTATTTGAATGGTGAAATAATTTTAATGTGATTCTAATAACAATGGCAGCTTTTATTTCAACCTATACAGACTGCAGTAAAATGTTCAGACAACACCTGTTTGTATGCAGTATTTTATTTTACCTGCACAACGAGTGAAAAGGAATGTAACTCCAGGACAAGGCAACCTTGCTGGCTGTAGTAAAACCACTTTTCTTTGCCATCCATCACAGGGAAAAGGAGGCTTGCAGATGGCCCTACCTGAAAAACGTTTTGAAATTACTAAAAGAGATCTTGCTTAGTTTCCTGAATATGAAACTCAACTTCTTTTGAAATATTAAGAAATAGGACTGAGGAGTAGAAATGCTTTCTACTTCTTTTACTTCTAAGGCATCTGATGTTCCGACGTGAGTTCACTGAAATTCAACCAGGAGAAAATGAACGAACCAGTGACCCTGATGGTGGGATTGAAGAAGGAGATCAGCTCCCAGATCTGGGGCCACCAAGGCAGGGTGGCTGATTCTCCAGGAGAAAAATATGGAGGCCGGAACAGAGCAAACCAGAGGCGAGCGGAAGGGTGAGCCGTGGAACACACCGGTGGGCTGTCAAACAGCACCTCAGCGGACGCTACACAACACGTGCTGGCCCTGCTCTGGCCTGGAAAGATCCGTAGGAAGAGCTGGCCTATTGCTAGCGGCATGCTGGTCTCTCATCTCGCTGGACTTCCCTGCACGCCTACACACTCCCCATATCACACCAGGCTTTGCCCACACACCTACCGCTTACGCTGCTAATATCTTCCAATGGGCAGATAGAAATGTTTCCCGGAGAGATGTCTGTCCTGTCAGAACAAGCCTCCCCACAGCTTGAACGCAGAACTGCTCTTTCTTAAATAGTCAGGTGACTGCAATGGGCCCCTTTCTGTTCAATTCACTGCAGACTTCTTAGATGTTATCTTTTTGTTTTTATTTCTTTACTTGTTGGAAGTGTTGCACCTTTGTTGACTTTTGTTCCAAAAGAAATCATTAATCGAAAATTTATCACGACATAATGTGTTGGTTACAATTATTTCCCCCAATGGCACGGTAGTTAAAATCTGTACAATTGGAATTAAACAATTCTGTCCAAAGTATTTTTGCTAATATATGTTCATTCATACAAAAAGACCAATTGTGTTCCCGAAGCCGAGAGAACCAAGCTGCCCATCTGTATGTCATTTAGTACAAGAGAGGCAACTGCAGGTTTAAATTACATGGTGTTGGATTGCAAGTTCCTAACATTGGGTGCTTTTCTGCTTTTTTACCTTGAGTCATTTACTAAGGAGTGTTCATAAAAAGTAGCTTAAAGCACAGATGCTTGCAAATCGTTTAGGCAAAGATGTTTCTCCCTTTTTCATTCTCCCTCTCTCAAAAATCTCTCTTTTCTGAAGAAAAAGAATAAAAGTGTTGGTCAGTACTGACAAACCATGTCAAGTATTTGTACAAGGAGAAAAGGTAAAACTGAAAACATCTGATTGAAGTAAATAATACAAACAGAAAGAGCTTGACTGGTGAAATGAAGGGCACTGAAGAGACTTTATTTCATAGTTTAGAAATTACTTTGGATCTAAACATCCTTAAAAACAGATTATTTTCGACGATGACCCATCTCATTAGCTGTGCCACAGGGACCCCGTTTGAATGGCAAGCTTCGAAAGGGCGCTGCTGTGCTCCTTTGTTACTCGTCGTCTTACTCAAGAGGGGCAGAGATTTCATTCCAGCTTGCTTTGTTTGTCTTGCAAGAACCACTAAAGCAGTATTCACACAAATTTTGTAGGAATGTGCCCTGTGTCATAGCCTACAAATTATTTGGTTTTGGTGCACTTAAAGGTCATCTTCCAAATTAGCAAAATTTTCCTACATCCTGGCTTTTCAACCTTAAATATAAATATTGTTTCCTAACTGTAAGTGAGGTTTGTTCTTTAAGAAATGCTAGTGCTTATTTAAAGTTGTCAACTTTGTACAATTTTATTCTTTGGTCATACTATGTTCTCAAAATAATTAGGATTTTAAAGTGTACCTAATAGCAAAAGGAAGTATATGTCATCTAGAAACAACTATTGTGATTTTATATGAAACAACTCAATGAGAAGTTAGTCAGATTTTAATAAATTTCTTGCCACATAATTTAATAATAATACACTTCCTGGACAATCAAAAGCTATATTCTTATATTAGCTCTTTAGCATCATAACCCAAAATTGGCACACACAGAATGGGGCAGAGTAGCTTTACGTTGTGAGTGCGTGAAACACAGTTTATTCTTATGGTATTTTTCACTAATTACATTATTTTCCACACAAACAACTGTAAATCAACTTTGGGCCCACCCTGGATAAACACAGGAAGGCTTCACTTTTGTCTGATTTCCCTTCTTCCTATCAGACTCACTTTTCCAGGGTCATATGGTGCCACTGCTAAATTTCAAAGAAATCATTTCATTCTGAAATTCTAAAATAATTCATTGGATGGTTTCTCTTTACTCTCTTCACTTAGGTACTATAGTTTTCTTATTACACAGGGTAATGTTAATGTTTCTTTAACGTTATTATTGGACATCTTTTCGATGACCTCTAAATTGGCTTAGCAGTATGTTACAGAAAAATTTTTCCCTTTAATTAAATGTTTAATAGAGTACTTTGAAGGCAGAAGTGTGTGTGTGTATGTGTGTGTGCGTGCAACACAAAGTATATTTGAGGGAATAACACTGTCACTTTGGTATCTTATCACAACGCCATTCCCTACAGAGTTACTTTGGTATCGATAAGATCCATCTTGGACCCAAACCAAGGGTATTTATTTACTGAAATATGCCCAAAGTCTCTTTTCACATTAAGACTTCCTCCATGTTGTTGCCTCAAAGGCAGTATTGCCTTGAAACTCCAATGGGAAGCTTTTGCTCTAAGCAGTAATAAAATTACAGCAGGAGTCCATGATCTGGCTCTGCCTGCTTCCCGGTCATGTGACCTTAGGCAAGGCAGTCTCCCTGACTTGGTACTGCCCCCTCCCAGCTCTGCTCCAAGGATCACAGCAATTATCACTTAGTAAACACGGTCTGAGTGAACGCAACCTTACATTATCATTCTGATTACAGTAAACTCTGAAGTCAAAGCTGTATTTGAAAAGGTAGCTAGGTCAGGTATTTCAGCATGCTGCAATACTTAGTTGGTAATTCCTTACTCATAATAATTCCCTCAGAACAGTATCTTATTCATGTTACCATTTAAAATGGTTAAAATAGGAATTTAAAGATGAAAACTAGATTTAGTGGCTACTATGTGCCAGGCCCCTTTCTAGGCACTTTTACGTAACTATATTTAACCCTCTCTGTAATTCTAGGAGGCAGATGTCATGCCTGTTTTACAGACACAGAAACTGAGCTTCACAGGTTTGATATAACTTTCACAGGTTTGATATAACTTACTAACGACAAAAGGCAAATAGGTATATCGACTCAAACGCAGGGCTGTCTGACTGCAAAGCCAATGGTCATTATGCCACTTTCTGTGAGGAAAAAAATATGCTACCACTTGCTCCTGTAATTATGCAATAACTTTCAGCTTAAAAACTACCACTAACAACGTAAGAGGATAAGGGAGAAAAGTTATCCAGTACATCCAGAAAAAAATAAATACATTTGTCTATTAATTAGCTAATGTCTGTTTTCCCAGTGCTCATTCCTTCAGCACAGGGTTGGTGACGAGGTCCAAACGGGATTCTCACAAAGTCTATAAAATGTTGAAAGGCTTTTTAACTTCCTGTTAAGAAGTAAATCAGATCTGTTACCTAAATCTTAAAGCACTTTTAAGTCATAAATCTTATATTTCAGTGTGAAAAATCAAAACAAAACCTAAAGATCCCATAACTGTAATTTTGTTTCTAAGATCAGAAAAAAATGAAACTATTACATATTTTCCCAAGATAATAAGTGAATAGGAAATAATAAGACTTTTGTTTTGCTTTGAGTTTACTGGGTTAAAACAGTAATATCCATGTTGAAATATTTTGATACTATATTTAACAATAATATACTTTGATTTTCACAATTTCAACTTTCAGCTGGTTATTAATTTGTCAAACTAGAAATCTGAACAAAATTTTATTCCAGATATACTAGTGTTGGGAATTTCTAAATAAGTGGGCATATATCAAGCCATATCCAGTCCATGTTAAAAACAGAATATAAAATATATTCCATAAACCATGTTTTCCTGTTTGTTTGTTTTACATGCCAGTAAGTCAATAAAGGCTTTAAGAAAAAAATGCAAAGCACAGGGAAGAAAACCTCCATGCTTGCATGGCATGGCCAGTTCTTCTGATTTTTTTCCTCCAAGTAGACCTACACTGGGAAAATATTCCTAGGGCCAACACACAATCTAAGATGTCATGACACCTGTGCTTGCAATGCTCTGATTTCCAGGAAGCTCAGGTTTCAGGTCTTACTCTGAAGACCATTGATCCAACATTTGCTCTCACATTTTTTTAAATGGGTGCAATTATTCTTTTTAAAAAAATTTTATTAAATTTATTGGAGTGACAAATGGTGAGTATTTACAGAGTGCCAGGTACTGAAGTAAGTAAATTACACTCATTCAATAATTATTTATTAAGCACCTGATATATGCTGGCATTATTCTAAGTACTTAGAATATACCACGAACAAAATTAAGATTCTACTTTTGTGAAGCTACCGCAAAGGCAGAAGAAGTAAAAGAAGACAGACAAAACATGATAAAAAATAAGTAAATTACATGGCCTGCTAGAAGGTGATAAGTATATGAAGGGAGAAAAACAAAACAAAACAAAACCAAGTAGAGCAAAGAGGACGGGGAGAGCTAGAAGTACGGGCTATGAACTTACATGGAGAGGTCAAGTAGGTCTCACTGAGAAGCTGACATGTGAGCAAAGCCTGAAGGGAGAGAGGAAGTTGGCTGTGCTGATTTCTTTTTTTTTCTTTTCTATTGTTGTTCAAGTACAGTCGTCTCCATCTTCCCCCACCCCTACGCCTCTACCCCAGCCATCCCCACCTCCCACTCTCGATCCTACTCCCCTTTGGCTTTGTCCATGTGTCCTTTATACCTGTTCCTTGATGACCCTTCCCCCTACCCCCCGTTGTCCCCTCCCACCTCTGATTTCTGAACACATATCGGAAATGGCCAATGCAAGAGATGAGCACCCTAAGAAGTTCATACTCCAGTGGTACAGACAAAACAGGAAACTGCAATTCAGGTGCTAAAACCTGAATGTGAATCAAGTAGATAAGCAACAATTTAAACATGCAAAGAATGTATGTTTAAACCAGGAAATTCAAAATAATATATTGTCTCACATTACCTTTTTTTCTTCACGTCCAAGAGAAATCTTATTGAATACCCTTTTAGCAAAGTGCTATACTCAAAATAGCTTTTAGAGAGTGTCCCGCTGAATTTCGAACAGAAATCAGGGAGCCGACTCTGCTACTTTACTCCGTTTCAGACTCTAGAGCATCACTCCCAGTCTGGAGTCCTGTGTAAGAAGATTCCCAATAGATGTTTTACGTGTTGAATTTTTGATGGCCTACAGAGCATAACCCTTTGGCCAAACAATGACCCTGAACAAACAATGCTTTGGCCAAACCCTTCTGAACCGCTTCACTAACTCTCCCCTTCAGAGTGATCTTTTGCTGATGGCAGCGAACATGTATAACTAAAGCATAAAATTAGCATAAGCATAAAGTTAGCACCTCAATTTAGTTTCCACTTTTTAAAAACATTTTAATTTTCACCTTCAGATTCAGTTTAATTTCATCTGTCCTCCAAGTCCAAAATATAGCACAAAGAAAATAAAACTCCAGGTCTTAGGTATCAGAAAGCAGACCAATGTTTCTTTTTATAGTAAAGATTTTTCTTTTCTGTAGGTGAGAAAAATTATATATTTGTCACAGGAATAGTCACATTTCATACCTTTTTACTGTTTGTCTACTATTTCACCTAAAACAGTCCTATGGATCAGTTTCAATTATATCCTATGATCCACGCAAAGTTCTAATTAACATCGATGAACATTATAAGCATGCCAAAGCAACCTACCATTTCAAACTTCTTGAATTAAACAAGACCCTGTGTTTTTAGTGGCACATTGTTGAGTGATAGCATCGGTCTTCTGGTTTCCATACTGAAAGGTCTGAACAGATAGAAATATTCTCAAGCAAGTTTTCCTTCCAAGGAAATACCCTGGGAAATTCACCCCTATTCTGTTCACTCCTTTCATCTGTATACCCTTAGGATTAGTGTATTTACCCTGCAAGGTACTATTTACACACGCCGATGTAGCATTTTGCAATTATTCTCAAATGTCTTCAGTTATTTCTGCTTTATTCTCCCAGATTATTACTCCTTTGAAGATATAAACTATTGAGCCTAATATTAATTCATATTTTCTGCAACTACTCATTAAACATTGACAGTGAATCAAGAACTGTGATGAGCACTGAAAAGTAAAGAATGAGGAAGTCAAGGCTCCTGCCCTGGGAACTGGCAGGAGGATAAGAAAACTACAGCGAGCAGTCTTACCGAAAAGTATATGCAAAATTTTGTGTCGGGAGGGTTAACAAAGACGACATTAACACTCTTAAACTCTGTCCACCTAGACTGACTTGGTCCAGTTATAACTGGGATATGGAAAACTCATAAAATTTGTAGAAACAGGGTCCGCAGGGTCAGAGAGGTTCAAATAGGGAAGAAAATTCCGTCTAGACAAGCTGAGAGACGCGGCGGGATCAAATGTGAACGGTGCCAAGGTGGTCAGTCTCCTTATCCTGAGGAAAGGAATGCAGAGTCTTTCATGTAAATGGTACCATCTAACTTAACAAAGCAAAAAAGAGCCAGGGTAAGATACAGGTACGGGTTTGCTAGAGGAGAGATTGGGCAGCTGATAGATAAGGCTGTTTTATTCAGAGGAGTATGCGCAAACATCCTCTCACAATAAGTCAATGGGAGTAAATATAGCTTCCACAGCATGTGAAGCCTATGAATGACTAAAAATCCTGGCCTTTAAGAGTAAGTTCTCATTTGTGAGAGTGCCTGATTTTCTTGAGAGGGGACAACAGAGAGCGTAACTGCGACATTCATCCTGATGAAACATTCACCTGGCTGACTCTGTAAGATAGAAACCGCATTTTACATTTCTGCCTTTTACTTGTGTGTTACAAATTTTTAATTTTCGAGTTCATGTGTAGTAGGAATTTTATCAGCATTTTTTAAGTATAAAAAAAAAAAAACACCCCAAAGTATCAACTCTTCAAAATGTAATGTGAATACTAAGAGCAATGATTTTGATATTAATGTGGACCATAAAGCTTAAAGTTTAGGAAAATATTTAAAACATGTCTTAATCCAAAAAGCATTTTCTGTGTTGCAAAGCATTTGAGTAAAAAGAGAACTTTTAAAGGCATTTCCATCATCAAATGACAGTCGTGGAAGAGAAAGCCATTTAACTTCAAGTCTATCTGATTGCATGTGAAACGTCTGCCGGAGTTGGAGTTCCCTGTTTTCAATTTTTTTTTTTCCAGTAAGGGTCTTCACTAGAACATCATAGCCCATACAGAAAAAAAAAAATTAAAAACAGACAGGCTCATTTCCATTCCACATTTCACATGCAATCAAAAAGACTTGCGCAAAATAGCTTTCTCTTCCATGCCTCCTTGCCCCCTCGGGAACACAGACTGCAAGGGAGATGAGAGGTAACCACCCACAGAAAGGAAGGAAAGAAGCCCTCTCTTAGGCTCTGATGCAGAATTTTATTTAAATGTAACATTTTTATTAGAAAAAAAATAAAGTTTATGTTGTCTAAGAGCTTACTTTGTAAATTTCTAAAAATTGCATTGCTGCCCAAATCAAATTTAAAATCTAAATTAATTATGCACAATCAGCAGAAAACCAATCTGCAAATGCTACTCAATAAGACAGCCAAGTCTAAGTCTATACATTCCACAAAAATCTGGTAGATTTTGGAGGAAAAAAGCAAAAAAATTCACAATTTTCTTTATCACCCAGATAATTACAGAAAATGTGTAAGGATTCTCTTAAAAGATTCAACATCTCCTGAGGGACAGTGAACATATGTGTTTCAGTCATGTTTGCATGCCTAGCCCCTCACAGTGTGCTTGGGCAACAGTAAGCACTAAGTAAGTACATGCTGTATTTAAATGTTTATCCAACTCTCCATTTTAATTATTGCTATTTAAATTTTCTTCCTAAAAGATATTTTCTAAATGATGTCTTTGGCTATGTTTTTTAGAATTTAGTTTAAAAACTGCAGCAACAGTATTTGCTTAATAAATCAGTGAAATTATAAAAGGAATAAATGATGATGGATTAAATTTTTTTTCTGTTACTATTCTGTATCCTTTATTACCTCTTGAGAGTTCCACATTCAAATCTTTTATGACTAATATTCCATTAACTCTCTGGATTTAAGACTATGAGATTACTTAATTGAGCACTACTCAAAATATATACTGGCTCTGAAAATATGCTAAGGTTGTTCCTCTTGGGGATGGAGGGCAGGAAGTTTCCACAGTCCAACCAGGTTACATGGGCTTCTTAGTGAAGACCTCTTAATGGTGATGTGTGCTACTAAAAACATGGTATTTTGACACACTATTATTTTATGCTCCACTGGGAAAGTAAAAAAAGAATTGCCAGCCTATGACACAATACTTTCTTATCACAATGATCTTTTTAAGCTGCAGCCCAATTATCAAGATGATAAAATGCAAAAGCAGCACATCTTAGAATGTATAAAATTTAACAACATGCAGTTTCTCGGTTAGATGATGAGGTCTGATTTAGAGGGTATTAGCAGAACTAGTGTTCCTCAGATCGTAATATTTTTTGAGTTTTCATGAGTTCATTTGAGCTAAACTGACAGCATATGTTGGGGGGGCAAGATCTCAAATGCTCCCCTTTAGATTATAATTTAGAAAATAAATGAGCTTCTAGTCAAAATCCCACAAGACGCAACCAAGGCCTAAAGAAGTTGCTTGGCGTGGTCACACCCCTGGTTAATGACAGACAGGTTCTCTTGTCTGCAGCTGTCCTATTCTAATCTGTCACTCATTGCGTTTCTCTCTTGAACCCGGGCTTCGTTGTGCTTTAACATCTTTGAACACACTGATCTTCTCCTAACCCGTATGCCCACATTCCATTCCCACCCCCAGGCTGCCACCCCCATCCCTACTGCCTCCCGCTAATCACACCTACACATCCCTTCAATGTCCTTCAGGGGCACTGTCATTGCTTCAATTGCTGTCCAAGAAGCACCTGGGCAGAAAGCAGCACAATGCCTCTCACCTCTACCTCCTTTCTCCACCGTAAAGACAGGAGGAAGCGTTTACATAGTACAGATTCATAAAACCATTCAGTATACAACGTGCTTCATCCCACAGATAACAAAACCTGGACCCAAAGTGGCCATCTTTCTCACGAGAATGTACATTCCTTAAAAATACAGATCACATTATTTACAATGTGGTATTATTTTGATACATACAATGATGCTACTTATTCACCCCCATTCATTCATTCAACAAATATTTACTGAACACCTATTCTGTGACAGACACAATTTTACTTGCTAAGATGTAGCAGTGAACTAAATAGACCAAAAAAAAACAAAACAAATAGTCTGTCTTTCTGGAGCTCATTTTGCAGTAAGCAAGGATTTTTCTGTATTAAGGAAAGATTTTGACTGATCAAACCCTTCACCTTTCCCAGACTTATTTGATGTGTCACCCCTTCCTTTTAAAAAAAATTTTCCAGTTATTCTTCCTTATACACAGAGATTAAAGTTGCACAAAGTAGATTTCTGGGAAAGGTCAGATAATGTTTACACCTGAGGCCAATATCTAATTGTGAAAAAGTTAACAAGAAAGTTATATCATTCTCAGCTTACAGATGAAGAATAGGACTAAAAGGTACAAATCAGATTCTTAGGGTCGAAAAAATAAGTTGTTTCTTCATCGATACCAATAATACAATGGCAAGCTCCGAAACTTGTGATATATAAAATCTGCACAAGATATATTAAAATATTAATCAAAATGGAATATAATATGAAGAGCTGTATTATTCTGTGAGTTAACATGCATTTCTGCAACAAAACAAAATCTTAAAACCTACAGCTATAGA
>VMDR010014389.1:0-23619 GCA_007922815.1 Macrotus californicus | reverse complement strand
GAAAACTGGTTTGTTCAGGGACACGGTGAAGAAAGAAGCTGGTGAAAGAAGAGCGATGATAACTCCTGCTCTCCGAGAAGCCCTTACTAAACAAGGTGAAAACCCTCCAGAATTGCTATAACACTATGCCCTTAAGCATTCTAATTTGGTACCTAAAAGCAGAAGCATAAAATACAGATTGCCAAGGGGAGAGTAGGCAGTGGAGCCCTTCTGTGGCCCAGTGCCCGTGTTACTGTGCTGCCTGTCGTGTCTCTGTCGTGTTTCCGTGGCTCACTTGTGTGCTGGCTGCCTGGGCCAGCACATTCCTCTTTGCTTGATTTATTGGGGCGTTAGCATCTGTGTGGCTCAGGTAGGCAGACAGAAAATGCCATCGCTGGCTTCTTTACTGAACCCTGCTTATTAAGGGAAAATTATTAAATACAGAAAAAAAATATTGATTTTACTCCGGGTTAATTAGAAATGTTTTATCTAGAAGTATGTCTGGATTTTTGTGGTCATACCTTATTAAGGAGGCTGTCGTTGAATGTACAAATAATGCTGGTTTTCTGTAGAAGAGAGAGGAGAATTGGGAGACGACAGACTGACTCACCTCCCTCCCTCCCTCTTTCTGTTTTGATTGAGAACTTTTTATGTGACAGTTGTGGCGATGCAGAGAAACATAATGCAGTATTTCCTTCACGGAACCATTGTTAGCCTGTTAGAGGAGACACACAAGAATATACAGATTAACTGGTGCAGCCACTGTGGAAAACAATATGGAATTTCCTCAGAAAACTAAAAATAGAACTACCTTTTGACCTGGCAATTCCACTGCTGGGCTTACACCCTAAGAATCCTGAAACACCAATTCAGAAGAACCTATGCACCCCAATGTTCATAGTAGCACAATTTATAATAGCCAAGTGCTGGAAACAACCTAAGTGCCCATCAGTCAATGAGTGGATCAAAAAACTGTGGTACATTTACACAATGGAATTCTACGCAGCAAAGAGGAAGAAGGAGATCCTACCCTTTGCAACAGCATGGATGGAACTAGAGAGCATTATGCTAAGTGAAGTAAGCCAGGCAGTGAGGGAGAAATACCATATGACCCCACCTTTAACTGGAACATAATCAACAAAAGAAAAAAGCAAACAAAATATAACCAGAGACACTGAAAGTAAGAACAATCTTACAGTAACCAGAGGGGAGGTGGGAGGGGCTAACAGGGGGAAGGGTTTTCAGAAACTACTGTGGAGGACACATGGACATAACCAAGGGGGAGGGCAGAAGCAAGGGAGGGTGGGGGGTTTGGCTGGGGTGGGGGGGAGTGGTGGTGGGGAAAATGCAGACAGCTGTAATTGAACAACAATAAAATAATTAAAAACAAAAATAACAAAAAAGAATATATGGATTATATATTATAATATATGTGTATAAATATTATAGATATAAATATTATGCATATTATATATATATATATATATATATATATATAAAGTCTGTCTTTTAATTTGGATATATAGACTAGTTAAAGTAATTTTTTTGTAATTCTGTTTTATGCCCTTTGTTGGATTGTTAGATGTTGCTCTCTTTGCTATTTCGTGCCTGCCTGAGGTTTTACACCGCATCCCTTTGTCACATCATAGAATGTCTCTGTGTGGTGGGGTGCCGCTTCACGTATGGTGAGCAGGCTTCAGTAGTATACTTCTTGTTTCTCCTTCTCAGCCGCTGTGCGGTTGTTACACATTTCACTCTTTGCAGAAGTTATAAACCCCATACTACATCGCTATTTTTTGTTTTGGTTTAGTCAATTGTTTACTAAATATTTCAATAATTAGAAACAATTTATATCTTGACTCATGCAGCTTTTCATTCCTTTGTGTGGATCTGAGTTCTCTCTGATGCCTTTTTCTTCTTCCTGAAGGACTTACGTTAGCATTTCTTATGGTGTGGATTTGCTGGTGATGAATTGTGTCAGCTTTTGTCAAAAAGGCTTTCCTTTGCCTTCATTTCTGAAGGATATTTTGATGGACATAGAATTGTCGGTTGACGGCTTTTGCTGTCATGCTGTCCCACTGTTTGTTCGCATTGCTTCTGATGGGAGCTCTGCAGTCATCTTGTGTGTGAACCTTTGAGTGGAACTTTCTTCACTCCCTGGCTTCTTGTAAGATTTTCTCCAAAGTACTGATTTGGAGCCATCTCATTATAATGTGTCTCATTCTAGTTTTCTTCATGTTTCTTTTACTTGGGATTTCTTGAACGTCTTGGTTCTGTGGATTTACAGGCTTAGTCACATTGGGACATATTTTGTCCATTATTTTTTCAAACATTTTCCTTTCAGCTCTTTTCTCCCCTTTTCCTTCGGGGTTCCAATTACCTGTGTCACAGGCCACTTGAAATTGACCCAGAACTCACTGATGCTCCTTAGGCCTCTTAAAGTTCTTTTTTTCTGTCCTACTTTGCATTTTTGGATAGTTCCCATTGCTGTGTCTCCAAATTTAATTTAGTAATCATTTCTTCCCTAGTGTTTAATCTTCCATTAATTCTATCTAGTATATATTTTAGCTTAGACATTGTAGTTTTCACTTCTAGAAGGTCGGTTTGGGTCTTTTTATATCTTTCATGTTTCTACTTAATTTTTCAAACCTAGGGAATACAGTCATAACTGTTTTCATGTTCTGATCTGCTAACACGTGGCTCATTTCTGGGTCAGTTTTGGGTGCTGGATTATTTTCCTCATTATTGGCCATGTTTTCCTATCTGTGTGCATGCTGGTAATCTTGGATTGGATGCCAGATCTAATTTTACCTTATTGGGTGCTAGATATTTTTGTGTTTCCATGTACATTCTTGAGCTTTGTTCTGGGAGTAAGATAAATTACTTGGAAATAATTTTGAGCCTTTTGATCTTTTATGACTTGTTAGGTGAGACCAGACCCAGCTTTGTACATAACTAATTATTTCCCCCTATTGAGGCAAAATACCGCTGTGTACTCTGCCCAATGCTTTGTTGAATCTTGAGCTTTCCTGTCTGGCTGGCAGGAACAGGCACAGCTCCCAGCTGACTGTGAGCACCAGTCATACCTCTAATCCTGTCAGAACGGTTCTTCCCCACTCACGGGTAGGTTTCCTTTCACATATGCACTAAGCAGTACACAGGCAAATACTTGTAGGAATCCTCTGCAGACTCTTGACTTCAATCTCTGCGTAGCTTTTGTCTCTCAGGTACTCAGTCCTGCTCACTCTAGCCATGTCGGCTCTTCATATGCTCACTTCCACGTCCTCAGCTAAGGGAGAACCCTGAGCTTTCTGTCAATTGCCTCCCTGCTGCAGGGCCTGGAAGCTTTAAAGGCAATAAGCTTGGGTAATGGTAGAGTTTGCCTCGTTTGGTTCCCATCTCTCTGAGACCACCATTCTTTGATGCCTGGTGTCTTATCTTGAAAACTGCTGTTTTATATATTTTGTCCGTTTTTTTGGTATTTCTGGTGGGAGAGGAAACCATCTGTTACTCCATCTTGTTTAGAAGCAGAATACCGCACTGTGATTTTAAACGACTGTGTAATGTTGGCTTATCTTGGTGTGGTCCGCCACAGGTTTCTGCATCCTGTACTGTGCGGTTTTTTCGTGCCTGTCTAAAGGAGAAATTTTGTAGAACCCTATGTATCTTGAAACAGAATGGAATAAAGAGCTAATATTATTATAGAATAGAATATAATTGTGTGGTTTCTGTAATAGTGATATGAACAACACATAATATAGGAATCCAAAAGAACTAGAATTTTCTCTGGGAATCTTTTAAGTGTTTACTCTCTGTCTGAGATTAGGTGTTCAGTTGGACTCAGTTTCATCTTCCGTTAGATAGGCACGGCTTTGTTTGTTTGTGTTCAGGGTGTTTACGTAAATGTGGAGGAGGTTAAAAGGCAGAGCCCTGCAATGTTGCCAACAGAGACTTTCAGTCCCAAGTGATGTTGCTCCGTCACTCATCACACTGTGAGTGTGATGTTTAACTGGACACCGATCCACTTGTGCCGTCATTCAGACGGTGTTTCTCCATTCGCCTTATTTGCCTGCGAGTCAAGAGTCTTTTTGTGCAAGAAACTCGGGCTAATTATGGCTTATTACTTAAAGCCTGTTGGGAGGCTTTATTAAATGTTTCTGGAATCAGAATGTTCTGCTTGTTTTCTCTATTAGTTTGTTATAAAAGGAAATATGGTTACTTTGGAATGATTTTTCTGTGCTTTTCCAGTCTTACATGGCTCAGAAACTTTAAATGGTAGTTTCTAGAGTGGTACTGAGAATCCATGTTAAGTTGTGGGTCCTAGAATTCGATTTGTCCACTTTTGGGGGCAATTTTTTTTTTTAATTTTAACCCCTATTGCCCCTCTGATTCTTCATTTTAGATATATCGACCCAGCGTACAGCTTTTACTTAATGGCCCAGCATACAGTTTGTTTTTATAAATGTTTCTTGTGTCTTTGAAAAGCATTTCGGGAGCTGTTGAGAGCAGTGCCATGTGCCCTTGGCTTAGTTCACTGGGTGGATCTCAGAGCTCTGCTGACTGCGGGCTGTGAGATCTGTTGGGTGCTGAGAGCTGTTAAATCTCTCCCTGTGATTGTGGATTGGCCTGTTGTCTCTCTGTATCGTAAGTGTGTGTTATTAGGTGCATACGCCTTTTAGGTTGTTTTGTCATTCTAGTGAGTTCAACTTTTAATGTTTTCTGCCCCTGGGTTGTTGTCAATTATCATTATTTAAGCAAAGAAAAATGATTTTGCTTGTTTTATAAGCGCCGTTTGATATGAAGCGTTGAATCAATTCAATTTTGTGTTCCCTGTTTTTCCATTTAGGTTATCAGTTGATTGGGAGCCATTCTGGGGTGAAGCTTTGCAGGTGGACAAAGGTATTTGTTTTTATGCACTTTTTGTGTGGCTATTATATTCAATCAGTTCATTTTACCGTTTTAAAGGTATAGTTTACATTTAATGTATTGACTTTAAATGAATTTGTTAAATGAGTTCAGCAAATTTTTATGGATGTAACAAACCCTTATCTACCACTCCAATTAAGATATAGACTGTTTTCCTCACTCCTTAAGTTTACTTGTTTTGCCAGTTGGAAACTGTTCTTTCACAGAGTCACAAGGAAAGCGTTCCAGGGACCCATGCATGGGAGGTTGTGGCGTGGTAAGATTTATTTTGGGTGAAAATAGAAGGCTGCATTCAGGTTCCCAATATCTCCTCTCCGTCTGTCTCGCTGTTGAGAAAGTCCAACCTTGTCTTCGTCAGGCTCAGAAATACGGCCAATGTCCAGAGGTTCTGTGCCAAGCCAGAGTTTAGTCCTTTTCAAAGCTCAGTCCAGTTTCCAGCTGTTCTTTGCTGGCTGGCGCTGCTGTGTCCAGTACCCAGGCTTGGCTTGGAGCCTGCTTGACGCCTACATGGATACCACCACGTGCTGCTAGGGCCACATGGTTGCTGTGGAGAGAAAACACATGAATGGAGTGAGTGCCTGTTATTGGGGGGCAGAGAGAGTGCTTCTTTGTTTGGCTGACTATATTATTTGGGTTTGTGAAGAACCAGGCTTTTCTTTAAACTAACCAATCAACTTCCCAGGCTTTTGTGGGCTTGCATTGGATCCTCCCTCTAACCCATCCATTCGCTAGGTCTTCTGGGTGCTGTGTCCCTTATCCAGTCTGATTCTTTTCCCAGGCTAGACTGACGGGCCTTTATGGCCCCCTCTAAGTTCCTCCTGTGCACGGTGCAGTAGAAGGACCACCACCGGTGCCGTCTTGACTTCTACTGGGCATGTGCCCAGCAGAGGAATTTCTCCTGATGTGTTTATCCCTCCCTCGGTAATGACCAGTTAATGATCCTTTCTGCCTGCTTGGGGGACTTAGAGGTTCTCTGGGGAGTGTGTGAAGCTGTTGTTTCATAGTGGATTAGGCTTCTTAATGTCTGATTCTCTTTCCCCCCTTCCTTTATTAATATCTAGCTACCTGCACTAACACTTGTGCCTATTTTTAGTCATTCTCCCCACCCCCTGCCAGGAAACAGTTGTTGTAGTTGCTCACTGTAATTTTGCCATTTCTAGAATTTCATGTGAATGCAATGATGTAATGTCTAGTTTTTTACAAATGGCTTCTTAAACTCACTGTTTCTTAGATTCATTCATGTTAAAGTATGTTTCAGTGGTTCATTCCTTTTTATTGCTGAGTAGTATTCAGTAGTATAAACATACCAGTTTTTAATATGTTGATAGACATTTGAGGGGGTTTCATTGATTGTTATTAATGAATAAAGTTGCTATGAGCATTCTTGTATAGTGGGTTTTTTTGTGAACATATGTTTTAATTTCCTTGTGTACATATTTAGGATTGGAATTAGACTAGATATACATTTAACTTTGTAAGAAACTCCCAATCTGTTTTCAGTGTGGCTTTACTATCTTATACTTGCATAGCTGACTTATGAAAGTTCTAGTTGCTACACATTCTCACCATCAGGTGGTATTGGCAGTTCCTTTTTAATTTTAGCCATTCCCGTGAGCGGCACTGGTAAGCATTATGATTTTAATTTACGTTTTGCCAATGACTGTTGATGATGAGGAGCACATGTGCATATTGGTCATTCATATTTGTTGTTAGGGTGGCTGTGGACATGGGCTGTGAAAGAATTCACAAAGAGAGGAAAATGCAGAGGGCAAAGTTTTATTCACTTTCCAAAAGAGGAAAGGGGTGAGGCATGGAGAATTATGCCGGTCCTGAGGCATTGGGGTTTTGAGCTTTTATTGGGTAAAAGGGTTTGGGGGAGTGTTTCTGTTGTGGGTTACTGGTCGCTTAGAGGCATTGCAATACAGGAGATTTTGTTTGGTTTTGCGTGAGCTGCAGTTTGCTCCAGTGTTATTTGTCTGTGGCTGTGGGGAGTGGTTAGTCATATTTTATTCTTGCTTGTCCATAATTTTCTGACCCTGGGGACATAAGCTCAGAAAAGTTAAATGGCAGTCATATTTAACAAGGTTATAGGCCTGCTTGGCAAATGATACCACGATAGCAAATGGCTCTGGCTTTGTTCTTTCGTTTGTGAAGTGTCTGTTCATCTCTTTTGCTCAAATTGGGTTGTTAGACTTTATATTATTGATTTGTAGGAGCTCTTTATATATTGTGGATATGAGCCTTTTGCCTGATGTATATTATGACTATTTTCTCCTAATTGATGGCTTTTTTTTTATTTCCCTAATGGTATCTTTTGAAGTTTTAAGTTTGAATGAAGTACAATGAACACGTTCTTTTATGTTTAGTGTATTTTGTATATTGTTGATGTAAGAAATTTAAAATGTTTGGAGAATTTTTGTAAAAGTTATTTGAACCAAACAGAGGATATGCTTGGAAGCAAGATCTCAACAGACTGAGAAAAATGCTTCCCAGAATGGCAGTTTGCAGCTTCTTTGATGCATTTGGAGTTAAAGAGGGAATTTAAAGAAATTTAAAGACATGAAAGTCAGGGAAACAAAGCAGGGGATTGAATTACAGGATAGTTAAGAAGATTGTGTGCTCTCTGGAGGGTGGTTCTGAAAAGAGGCAATTCACAGGTGTGTTCACGTGGGTGCATAGAAATAATGGACAGGGTTGGCTTAAGGCAAAGATAAACCATTTTACTAAAGCACTTATATTCCTGGGGTGTGAATACCCACCATGCCCTGCCCATTTAGGAATTCATGATGAGATCCTCCTGGGAGATTACTTTCTTCCTTTTTTTGATTTTTTTTATAACTTTTTAATGACTTTTTAAAAATACATTATTAGGTTTTTAAAAATTGTTATTCTGTTACAGTTATTCCAATTTTTCACCTTCTGTCCTCCTCTTCCCAGGCCACCCCTGGCTCCCACAGTCAATCCCCACACTGTTGTCCATGTCCATGGTCATTCGTGCATGTTTTTTGATGGGTCTCTTCCCCTCTTTCCACCCTTATCCCCTCTCCCATCCTATCTGGCTGCTGTCAGTCTGTTCCATGTTTACATGAATTTGCTTCTATTTTGCTCATTAGTTTATTTTATTCATTAGATTCCTCTTATAAGTGAGATCATATAGTATGTCTTTTACTGACTGGCTTGTTTCAATTAGCATAATATTTTCCAGTTCCATCCATGCTGTCACAAAAGGTAGGAGCTCCTTCTTTCTTTCAGTATTCAGTTGTGTAAATGTACCAGTTTTTTGATCCACTCATCTCCTGATGGGCACTTAGGCTTTTTTGGGCACTTAGATTGTTTTCAGTACTTGGCTATTGTCAGTAATGTTGCTATGAATGTAGGGGTGCATAAGTGCTTTTGAATTGGAGTTTTGGGATTCTTAGGGTATATTCCCAGCAGTGGAATCACTGGGTCAGGAGGCAGTTTGATTTGTAATTTTTTGAGCTTATTTCATACTGTTTTCCACAGTGGCTGCACCAGTCTGCATTCCTACCTACAGTGCACTAGGGTTCCCTGGTGAGGATGTACTCCACATCCTCACCAGCACTTGTTGTTTGTTGATTCGTTAAGGCCATTCTGACAGGTGTGAGGTGATATCTCATTGTGGTTTTAATTTGAATGTCTCTGAAGGCTAGTGATGTTGAGCATCTTTTTGTATGTCTGTGGGCCATCTGAATGTCCTCCTGGGAGGAGTGTCTGTTCAGGTCCTTTACCCATTTTTAATTGGATTGTCTTCCAGGTGTTGAGTCCTATGAGTTCTTTATATATTTTGGAGATTAAACCCATGTCCACAGTATCATTGGCAAATATGTTCTCCCATATAGTCAGTTCCCTTCATTTTGCTGATGGTTTCTCTAGCCGTGCAGAAGCTTCTTAATTTGATGTAGTCCCAATTGTTTATTTTTTTCTTTATTTCTTTTGCTTAGGAAATACAGTGGCAAAAATATTACTATGTGGGATATCTGAAATTTTACCACTTATGTTTTCCGCTAGGACTTTTATACCAGGATTTATATTTAAGTCTTTTATCCATTTTGAGTTTATTCTGGTGTATGATGTAATTTGCTAATTTAGTTTCATGTTCTTACATGTACCAGTCTGGTTCTCCCAACACCATTTATTTAGTTTTTAAAAGATTTTATTTATTTATTTTTAGACAGAGGGGAAGAAAGGGAGAAAGAGAGGGAGAGAGACATCAGTGTGTGGTTGCCTCTTGCACGTCCCCTACCGGTGACCTGGCCCGCAACCCAGGCATGTGCCCTGACTGGGAATCGAACTGGCGACCCTTTGGTTCACAGGCTGGCACTCAATCGACTGAGCAACACCAGCCAGGGACCAACACCATTTATTGAAAAAACTATTTTTACTCCATTGTATGCTTATGCCCCCTTTGTCAAATATTAATTGACCATAGAGACATGGTTTATTTCTAGGCTCTCTCTTATGTTCCACTGATCTGTGTGTCTCTTCTTATGCCAGTGGCAGACTGTTTTGATTACAGTAGTCTTGTAGTATAGTTTGAAACCAGGTATTGTGATCCCTCTAACTTTATTATTCTTTCTCAAGATTGCTGAGGCTATTTGGGATCTTTTTTGGTTTCATATAAATTTTTTTTTAATATTATTCATTTATTTTTAGAGAGAGGGGAAGGGAGGGAGAGAATCATCAGTGTGTGGTTGCCTCCCACTGGGGACCTGGCCCACAACCCAGGCATGTGCCCTGACTGGGAACCAAACCAGCGATCCATTGGTTCCCAGGCCAGCATTCAATCCACTGAGCCACACCAGCCGGGGCGGTTCCATATAAAGTTTTGAAGTATTTGTTCTACTTCAGTGAAATATACTATTGATATTTTAATAGGAATGACATTGAATCTATAGATTGTTTAGGTACTGTGGACATTTTAGTGATGTTAATTCTTATAATCCATGAATATGGTATATACGACCATTTATTTCTATCTTTCTCATTATTTTTTTTTCAGTGTTCTGTAGTTTTCCAAGTACAGGACTTTTACCCCCTTAGTTAAATTTATTCCTAGGTACTTTATTTTTCTTGTTGCTATAGTAAAGGGATTTTTTTCTTAGTTTCTCTTTCTGATAGTTCACTGCTGGTGTACAAAAATGCCATCAGTTTCTGATTATTGACTTTGTATCCTGCTGTTTTGCTGAATTCACTTATTAGGTTGAGTAGATTTTTGGTGAAGTCTGTAAGGTTTTCAATGTACACTATCATGTCGTCTGTAAGTGATGACAGTTTTACTTCCTCCTTTCCAGTTTGGATGCCTTTTATTTTTTTTTCTTGTCCGATGCTATGGCTAGAACTTCTAGTACCATATTGAATGAGTGGTAAAAGTAGATACCCTTGTCTTCTTCCTGATCTTAAGGGAAAAGCTTTCAGTTTTTGCCCATTGAGTATGATGTTGGCTTGTAGGTTCCTTGTGTATGGCTTTTATTATGTTGAGGTATGCTCCCTCTATTTCCTCGTTCTTGAGTGTTTTTATCATAAACAGATACTGGATTTTATCAAATACTTTTTCAGCATCTATTCATATGGTCATATAGTTTTTTCCTTCATTTTGTTTATGTGGTGTATTGTGTTTATTGATTTTCTATATTGAACCATCTTTGCATCCCTGAGATAAATCTCACTTGATCATGGTGTATGAGCTTTTTAATGTATTGCTGGGTCCAGATTCCCAATATTTTGTTGAGGATTTCGATATCTATGTTCATCAGAGATTATTGGCCTGTAATTTTCTTTCTTTGTTGTGTCTTTACCTGGTTTTGGAATTAGGATAATACTGGCCTCATAAAAATTGTTTGGGAGTCTTCCCTCTTAATGAATTTTTTGGAATAGTTTGAGAAGGATAGGTGTTAGTTCTTCTTTGAATGTTTGGTAAAATTCATCTGTGAAACCATCCAGTCCTGGGCATATTTGGTGCCAGGAGTTTTTGGATTACTGCTTCAATTTTGCTAGTTGTTATCAGTCTATTTCTGCTTCTTACTGATTTAGTTTTTGAAGACTGTATGTTCCTAGAAATTTATCCATTTTGCCTAGGTTGTTCAATTTCTTTGCATATAGTTATTCACAGTAATTTCTTGCAACCCTTTGTTTTCTTTGGTTTCAGTTGTTACTTCTCGTTTGTGATTTTATTTATTTGGGTCCTCTCTTTTTCTTGATGAGTCTGGTTAAAGGTTTGTTAATTTTGCTTATCTTTTCAAAGAACCAGCTCCTGGATTCATCGATCCTTTGAATTGTTGTTTTAGACTCTGTGTCATTTAATTCTGCTTGATCTTGATTATTTCCTTCCTTCTTCTTACTCTGGCCTTTTTGTTTGCTTTGTTCCTGTAGTTCTTTTAGATGTAGGGTTGGCAAAGTTGTTTACTTGAGATTTTTCTGTCTTTTTTAGGTAGGCCTGTATTTTGATGAACTTCCATCTCAGGACTGCCTTTGCTGTGTCCCATCAGTTTTGGGCTGTTTTGTGTTCATTTTCATTTGTTTCCAGAAACTTCTTGATTTCTCCCTTGATTTCATTGTTCACTCATTCATATTTAATAACATGTCATTCGGTTTCTGTGTATTTGAATGTTTTTGAGTTTTATTTACCCTGAAGGTTGATTTTTAGTTTCTAGCCATTGTGATCTGAGAAGATACTTGATATGATTTCAGTTTTCTTGAATTTGTTGAGGCTTGTTTTGTGTTCTGCCATGTGGTCTATCTTTGGAAATGATCCATGTGTGTTCGTAAAGAATGTATATTTTGCTTCTTTGGTGTGAAGTGCGCTGTAAATATCAATTAAGTTCACTTGCTCTAGGGTGTCATTCAATGCCACAGTATCCTTTGTTGATATTTTTGTTTGGACAATCTATCTGTTGTTGACAGTGGGGTATTAAAATCCTCTCTGATGTCTGTATTGTTGTCATTTCCTTCTTAAAGTCATTCAAGATTTTCCTTATATATTTAGGTGTTCCTATGTTGGGAACATATATGTTTACAAGAGTCATGTTCTCTTGTTGGACAAGTGCTTTAAGTGTTATATAGTGACTTTCTTTGTCTCTTGTTATAGACTTTGTTTTGAAGTCAGTTTTGTCTGATATCAGTATTGCTACCCCAGCTTTTTTTTTTCCTGTCCATTTGCTTGGAATATTTTTTCTATCCCTTCACTTTCAAGCCTGTGTAGGTCTTTTGTTCTGAGGTGGGTCTCTTGTAGACAGCATATATGCAGGTCATGTTTTCTTATCCATTCAGCTACCCTTTGTCTTCCTTGGAGCATTTAATCCGCTTACATTTAAGGTTATTATTGATAGGTGTTTATTCATTGTCATTTTTTCCCCCTTGTGCCTGTGTTCCTCTCTCTTTCTTCATCTTCTTAAAGCAGTCCCTTTTGCATCTCTTACAGTGCTGGTTTGGGGGAGATGTACTGTTTTAGCTTTTTTCTTTTTTGTCTGGAAAACTCCTTGTTTCACCTTGCATTTTAAATAAGAGACTTGCTGGATAGAGTAGTCTTGGTTTCAGGCCTTTGCTTTTCATTACTTGGAATATTTCTTGCCATTCCTTTGTGGCTTGTAGTGTTTCTGTTGAGTAATCAGCTGATAGACTTATCACAGCTTCCTTGTGTGTTACTAGCTGTTTCTCCTTTGCTGCCTTTAAGATTTTCTCTTTGTCTTTGAATTTTGCCATCTTAATTATGATGTGTCTTGGCATGGGCCTCTTTGGGTTCATCTTGATTGGGACCCTCTGTGCTTCCTGAACTTGCATGACTTTTTCCCTCAACAAGATTGGGAAGTTTTCTGTCACTATTTTTTGAAACGGGTTTTCTGTCTCTTGCTCCTTTTCTCCTTCTGGTACCCCTGTGATGTGAATGTTGTTATGTTTCATGTTGTGCTGCAGCTCCCTTGAACTATCTTTATTCTTTTTGAGTCTTTTTACATTTTGTTGCTCTGACTCGGTATTTTTTTTCTGCTTGTCTTCCAACTCGCTGATTTGATCCTCTGCTTCATCCAGCCTGCTTTTAATTCCTTCTAGTGTGTTCTTCAGTTCAGATATTGCAGTCTTCATTTCCTCCTGGTTCTTATTCATGGTTTTGATATCCTTTTTCACGCCAATGTAGTTCCTGCTAAGTTCCTTGTAGTTCTCATTGAGTTCTGTTAGCATTTCTCATAACCATTGCTTTGAACTCCGTGTCTGATAAATTGCTTGCCTCCATTTTGTTTCTCATTCTTTCTGGGGATTCTTCCTTTCCTTTTGATTTGGGATTGTTTCTTTGTTTCCCCATTTTAGGTGACTCTTTTTGTTTCTGTGTGTTAGATTCATCTGCTTTGACTCCCTATCTTCATTGGGCGGCCTTCTGTGGTAGGAGACCTGTGGGACTTAGTGGTACAACCTCCTTGAACTCCTGGGCTGGATTCTCTAGGTGTGCCCTTTATGCAGTTTATGTGGGCTCTTGTTGTAATTGGGTTTTGGTTGTTGGCTTGTTCATTGGTGGGTTCCCCCTCCGGGTGGCTGACTGAGAGTCTCAACTCCCAGCACGTATTGCATGCTATTGTATAGGAGCTGCCAGAACAAAACAGAACAACCCAGTAAACAAAGCCCACACCAGTAAAAATACCTTCCAACCACTACTGCGATATCAAGTACCAATGAGCTAAGGTTAATAAAGGTGGAAAGAGAGTAGGAATATTTTAGGAAAGGAAAAAAGAATATGAGGTGACTAATGAAGAGAAAAATGATTTTGAGAGGACAGAGGGAGGAGATGCAATAAGAGCAGTGAATAGGAACAAGGCGAGGAAAAGGAGAAAGTAAAGTTTACCACGTAAGTAGACTAGGGAGGGGATAGGGCAAACTGGAGTAGCAACGGGGAAGAGAACAATGTGAGGCTTGAAAAACATAGTGAAGAAATAGGAACCAAATTGAAGACAACGCTGCAGCGATAGCCACGACAATGTGCGATGATTAATAAAGTTGGAAAGAGGTAAGATTATTAAAAGAAAGAAAAAAAGATTGTGAGTTGTCTAAAGGGAAGAAAAATGATTTTGAGGGGGCAGAGGGAGGATAAATAATAAGCGTAAGGGTTAGAAACCAGGCTAAGAAAGTGAGGAAACAAAATTTAAAACAGACGTAAGACAGGGCAGGAGGAAGACAAAATGGAGCAGGGGGAACAGTAATAAAGAGATTTAAAATTAAAAAAACAGTGACTACCTAGGAATAAAATTGAAGAAACGCAACCAGCCCCACAATATCAATGAGAGCCGAGCTAGTGTTAATATAGGAGGAACAAGAATAAGGACATGACAAGAAAGGGAAAAAGAATGTGAGGTGACCAACGGGGAGAAAGACGTTTTTGAGAAGACGGACAGAGGAGAAATGGTAAGAGTGAGGAATGGGAACAAGGCACAGAAAGGGAAGAAATAAAATTTAAAACAAAAATAAGAAAGAGAAGGATGAAGGCAAAATGGAATAAGAGAAGGGAAGAGTAAAATATGAGATTTGAAATCAGACTAAAGTGAAAAATGATAAAAATAAAAAATATATAAAATAATGAAATAATAGGAACAAAATTGAAGACAAAGAAACAATGTTAACAAGCTATGCAGGAGAAAAAATAATGCAAATGATGAAAAAGAACAAGGTGGGATTTGTCTCAGCCGAGTCTAGTGTATGTTTGTCTACTCTTTTCCCTTTCTGGATCCGTCCCTGGTAATGTCAGCTGGTGTCCTAGCCTAGCTTTATGCCGCCTGTTCGAGGCTACAAGCAATCCACGGTCTGTGGCTGTCTCCTTCAGTCTTGGCTGGTCCTCGCTGTTCTTCCCTGCTGGCTTTTTATCACCTCAAGGTCCAGGAGTGAGTCATCTGAAGTCCGACAGCACTGTGTGTACCAGTGTACCTGCTCCACCTGCCTCTAGAGGGGTTTTCTGGTGGGATTGGGAGGGTGTGGCCCCTGGTTCTCTCCTGGGAGGTGCTGTTCAGTCTCCAGGGTTGATGTTGGGTGTATTCCTCCACCCCTGTGCTCCACATCTTGGTCTGTCCCAAATTATTTCCAATAATGTATAGTTTCTGATTAATTAGCTGTCAATTTCACGTGAGGGGTCAATCTATGCAAAAAGGCCAGCCCTTTCCTGTTTGGCAGCCCTGTATAAGTGCTGATGCTGGGCAGGGCCCTGAATACCTCTTGCTGTGCCAATTTCTAATCTCTGCTCTGCTGTTTTCAGTGGAATAGGGCCTGAGGAGGAGCCCGCATAGCATCTGGCAAAAGTTCATAAAGGGCTGCTTTGAAGATTCTCTTTCTTTCTTCTACGTGCCCAGCAGGGGGGTCATGAGCCTGGCCTTATTACCTTTCTGCGGAGTTTGCAGTCCTGAAGGTGGGGGTTGGGCATGCCTTCCTCTTCCCAGACCTTTGTACTCCGTGGTGTGAGGTGTGTGGCTGCAAAGAATCTCAGGCACTCAGCTGCTGCCCATCCAGCTCCTAGCCCACTGCTCTTGCAGGAGGCTCAGGCCCAGACTCTTTGTTTACCCCACTTGCCAGCTGCACTGGGTGGGGCCCCACAATCCTGGCCAGCTGGACTCAGTGGGCATGAACCTCCCTTTCAATCTGGCCTCTTTGTGGGCAGGGCAGCTGCACGCCCGTGTGGTGGTGTCTCCGCTCAGCCACACCTCACCCTCCCTCTAAAAAGTCTCTATGTGGCACATATAATGCAGTGCCGAGCCACTGCCTGGCTCTCCTTGCACATCACCTCCCCAAAAGGCAAAAAATCTCTCTTGGTCAGGGCTTGCTGCAGCCTGTGGTGCCTCTGACAGTTTTAGGAGATAGAATTTCTCTGTTGAACTGCCCCTGTTGGCACTGCAGCAGTGGGCATGCTGCTCACTGTGTCTGTGCAGCCTGAGCCTCCCGGACTCTGTATATCGTCCCAAGTCTCTCCTGATTAGGGTTGGGGCTTCCCTGTGTGGGACTGCCCGCCCCCCCCCCCCCCCCCCCCCCCCCCCCCCCCCCCCCCCCCCCCCCCCCCACCTTGAACCCTCCCATTATTTAGGAGAGGTGGGAGCTACTAAGCTGCTTTTTCTGTCTGTTCTCTCATCTGCTGCAGGCGCCTCGTGCAGGGTATTTCCCCTTCAACTTACAAAATTTCTTACTGGACAGTACAAAGCATCCTCTGTACTCCTTGGCCTCAAAACTTTCTATCAGCTAAGATTCCGTTGATCAGCTGAAAATCTGTGCTGGGGGCCCAAGCACGTGGACTCAGCGTCCACCTACTCAGCCACCATCCGGATTACTTTCTGTAGAACTCCTTTTTCTCTCCACAGTATTAAGAAAACGTTGCCAACTTCAAGGTATTCTTCTGGAGCGTTATCGTTTTAACATTTATGTTTATGTCTTGGATTCATCTTGAGTTAATTTTTTTGAATGCTGTCATGTAAAGGTCAAGATTCATTTCTTCCTGACCCCCTGCCCCACATATGGATATTCAGGTGTTTAGTACCACTTGTTCTAAAAGGCTTTCCTTTTACCATTGAGTTACTTTTAGGCCTTTGTAGAAAAATCAGTCAACTCTTTAGTGGTAGGCCTGTATTTGGGCTCCTCCGTTATTCTGTTCTGTTGATATGTTTGGCTGTCCTAATGACAATACCACATGTCTTGATTACTGTAGCTCTGTAATAAGTCTGAAATCATGTAGCATAAGTTCTGTCTTGGGTTTTTCTTTTTTAATTTAATTTCTAAGATGGGTTCCACTCTTCTGGGTCCTTTGCATTTCCATATAAATTTTTGAATCAGCCTGTGAATTTCTACAGTATGTGTGTGTTCTATTTTCTTAGATGCTTTTTTTGTCTGTTTGGTGTCCATTCATCACAGGGCCAATTGTATTAATTATATTTTCAGTATTCTTGATGCTCTGGCATTAGGGGGCCTTCTAGACCTGGGGGAAAACTGTCCCTTCCACAGCTTGCTGTTTCCCAAAGAATCTTGCCCTGAGCGTGCCTTTCATGTATGGCCCAACCAATTCTGAATCTTCGCCAGCAGCTCCCTCCTTATCTAGCTCTCACGTACACAGCCAGTATTTTCCCTGCCCCAAATCATAGCCCAGATACTTGACAACTAGAGACAGCTCTGTAGCTCGAAGCCCCCGAGAATTATTCACACTAGCCAATCCTACGTTGTTTTCCCTGCCTTGCTTTGCCTTTCTAGAGGAAACCCCCCAAAAAGGCTCTGGCCTAGGCTTTTTCCTGTACTCCTCCATCACCCTGTGTGGCATGGTGTACCCCCTTCTCTTGGGAAATTTAAGTCATATATTTCTATTTCAGTGGCATTGGTCTCTTTGTTGTTGCTACTCAGTTACCTTCATAAATGAGAATCCCCATGGTACAAATAAGATAGCATTTTTAATAGCTTTTCTGAGATACCATTTACAGATACAGTCACCCTTTAAAGTGTACAGTTGAGTGTTTTTCCTGTGTGCACAGGGCTGTGCAGCCATGATCACCCTCTGACTGTGGAGCATTTTTGACCCCTCTGAAAGAAGTTGTAGACCTATCAACAGTCAGTCCCATCCTCCCTCCTCCCCTCAACCCTAAGGAATTATTCATTTGCTTATCTGGACCTAAATTTGCCTAATCCAGCCATTCCATGTAAATGGAGTACACTATGTGGCCTTTTGTGTCCAGCTTCTCTCATTTAGCGTAATGTTTTTATGGCATATTCATGTTGTAGTAGGTATCAGTGTTTTATTTTAATGGCCAGTGGTATTCCATGTACAGACACACCACATGTTGTTCATCCATTTATCAGTTGATGGCGTTTGGTTCACTCCACTTCTTGGGTATTATATAGTGCCTTCTCCTGGAGTGCCCCTGCCCTTGATGCCGAAATCCACAGCTGGCCTTTGCGTAGTACTTCAACTGCCTTAATGGCCCTCTCCAATAGAGAGCCCGCTTCTCCAGTGCCCGTTGTTTTTACAATGTGATGGTCTTCTCAGTATTTCTCTGCTGTATCCTTTTAGTGCCATCTACTCCCTAGACCTATTGCTATTATTTGCGAATATCTGAGAAACTTGTCTTCCTCTTTGTCACCCTTGTTCCTCTACTTTCATCATTAGGGGTATGAACATTCCAACTGATGACACTTTGTATACCTTCTGTCATTCAACATACTTGTCAGTGTCTTCTTCCTTCCCCCTTCTTTCTCTTTCTCCTCCCCCCTCTCCTTCCTCCCTCCTTCTTCCTGCTTCTTCTTTTTGTATCCCTTCTAACATCCCACATTTGTTTCTTCCAATGCAGTGATTTTCTGTAATGTCAGACACAGTGCCTTCTCCTCATGACCAGTATTTTGTAATGTCCCTTTTACTATTGCTAGATTATATTTATAGAATTACAAATATAATGTCATCTACATACTTTTAAAAAAAATTAGTGTTCTCTCCTAGCTATAACATAAAGAGATCAAAAAGGAAGTATTTTATATTACAATAGTTTGTATTTCTGTATGAAATGCTCAGACACTGCTGTATTAGAATGGGTAATGAAACCGTCAGCTATTATTGTTACCAGAAAGGGGGCCTGCCTGGCCCTGAGCGGGTCTGCCCATGGCAGGACGGTAGTGGGTTCTTGACTTTGTGCAGGAAAAATTTCACAGTACGAGTCCAGGTGATATTTAGAGGACATTTATTAAAGCTGGGGACAGTGAATCAAGGATGGGCCTAGGGTGCTAGGTGGGGAAATGAGGCTAGGCTGGCTTACTGAGAAGTCAGAGAAAAGGGGGCCTTGGGGACAGGTTCAGAGGGGATTAGCCTGGGATGAGCTGCGGCTGCCTGTTGCTCCCTGGTTACGAGTCTCATGGGAGTCTCTCAGGGTTAAGGAGATGCAGCCTGTGGGGGAAGAGAGGGTGAGGGAAGGGAAAGGGGCAAGTTGTGGTCCTGGGAGAAAGAGTGTGTGCTGGGACCTTCATTTTTAAGGGTTTTTAAGGCAAGGAGTTTAGGGAGGTCTTATGGGAGGATCTCAATGGCATATTCATCAGCTTTATGCTGATGCGCCCAGTGAGATTTATTCCCTTACCTTCACCAGACCTGTGGTTGGCAAATAGTACGAGTTGGGTTTCTGCTCCGTCTCCCCGAGTGCGGTGGTTTAAGCTGTTTACCCTCTGTTTGGAGAGCAGAAATGTAAAAGATGGACTCTTCGGTGCCCTTGATTTAGGGAGGACGGGGTTTACTAGATGACCGCAAACTGCTTGTTTAACTGTGTGTCTCACTCTCCGTGTTCCACCTGTCCTGGCTTACCAGGTCGTCTCATCATAATGGGTCAGTTCGCATTTAAGAGAAGTTTGTAAACAGATTAGACGTTATTCTGTACAAGAATTATTAACAAGCCATGCTTATTTATATGTAATAACAGGGAGAAAGGGAAATAACCCTGGTTGAAGGAGGGCTTAACCTGCCAGCAGATTTCAGACTATCAGAATGGAAAAATGGGAACGTTGGATGCAACCTGCAAATGAGCGGGGTCTCGTTTATGTGTTGAATCAGAACAATTTCTACGTTGTGACTTGGGAGTAGCAGTGATGTGTTGTCACAGAAAGCGTATCTCCTGTTTTGACATTACACATCGTTTGGAGATCTTCATACTGTATCTACTTCATAACAAAACTTTGGCAACTTATTCTTTAAGTGACAATGGAAATAGAGGATGGATTGGAAACAGGAATGGTAGTAAGAGTGGCTGAGAGAAGTGTGGTGACCTCTGGTGACAGTTTCAGAAATGACAGGCAACCCTAAAATAAATGCATTCAATTTCAAATAGTGATTGCAAGATAGATTTCTCATCATTGTGCTATAAAAGTTAACAATACATGGAATGACCATAATAATTTTAAAAACAACTTTTGACAACGGAAAAGTCGGTTTCGTGCTGCCTGTCCCTACCAGAACCAATAGAGACTAAGATTGAGTCTTTATGGGCGCTTTATTCAGATGGTGGTGATCTGAGAAGGTGGCCAATTATGCACCCTAAAAAAATCATCTTAGCATCTCATCTCAAGCCAACCTTTTTATAAGGAGAAGGAAAGGGTAGGTAAAGGGTTTGGAAAAAGATTAATCAGATAAAGTTGTGGTTTGACAGCACTTTTCCTAGAGTATCTTTATCTGTGATCAAAGATTCTTTACCTGTGTCATGGACATTCTGTCCCTAGAACACAATGGCCCAATGGCAGACCCCCTGGGGCACCAAGGCTGAATTGCTGGTGGACCTCCTGGAGTCAGTGTTCCATTCCAGTTCCTGGAATAACAGCCTTCCACATGCATTAATCAGTTAAGCCTATCAGCTGTAACTAAAGCTAAAAATCTTTAACTCTTGAGTTCCCCATCACATTGATGAGTGAGAATCCTGAATTTCATGTCTGTTAATTTAATATTAGACTAGGTTCCTAGTCTACCAAAGCATCTCAGATCTCTTCTGTAATGTGTTTGTAGGAATATTATGCAGAAATTCAGGTATTTTATTAGTGATTTAAATACTAGAAACATTGTTTTCTGTGGCCTTTTTTTTCAGAATGGTGAAATTGCTTGTAAAATTTTACATAAAAGACTGTTCTCTTCCTTCAGTTTGTACAGTAGTAGCTGCATTCCTGACAAAATTCGGTACATGGTAAATAAAATAGGGCAGAAAATACACTCTTTGTAAAATGAAGTAGGTATCTAGGCTCAAATAATTATAATCAGGTTTTTCACAAGAATGGAGGTCTAGTGAGCCATTTGAAAGGAAGTGGACTACAGGACACTTTTTTTTCCCCTGCATGGGACTATCCTGAGCATTGCAAGAGATGTGAAAACTTTGACCCCACCTGCTTATTGGCAGTAGTGCCTCCCAACCATTGTTATGACAAAAATATTTCCACAGATTTCCAAAATACCCTCAGGGCATGGTGTAGGCCCCATTGAGCCCCTCTCCGCCAATCTGCTTTCATTGACACCCTTGGGGTTCAGGTTGTCCTCACTGCAGTTAGGCTTTCTCCGCTCTGCTTCTGGCTTCCAGTGAACCTCCCCACTTTGCCTCTGCTGCCCAGTTTATCTGACATTAAACCAGTGAATCTCTGAATTACAGTTCTCATCTAGCTAGTCCCTTCTAAATGCCCGTCGTGGCTTCCCATTAATTCTAACTCAACATATCCATTTGGATGTGTAATAAGCATCTTGAATTTAACATGTTAAAAACTGAATTTCTGTTTCCTCTCCTAAATCTGTTCTCCTCAGTTTTCACTCTATCAGTTAATGGCAAGTATCCTTTCAGTTGCTCAGGCCAAAAACTTGGGATTCTGTTTTATTCCTTTCCTTTTCCTTCCTCTTTCCTTCCCTCCCTCCTTCCCTCCCTTCCTTCCTCCCACCTCTGTTCTATGAGCAAATCTTTTCCAAACATATCCAGCAACTACTTTTCACCAGTTACACTGCTTTACCTTAGTCCAAGTCACTGTAATATGTTCCTTTTATCATTTCAGTGATCACCTGTTTTTCCAGGATCCACTCTTGTCATCATCACTGTCTGTTTTCTGCACAGCAGCTAGATGTATCAGGTCATGTCACTGTCATTCAGAATAAAAGCCTAAGTCCTCTGAGGCCCTCCCTGTGTGATCTGGTCTTCCTGCTTCAGTTCAGCCACACTAGCCTTCCTGATACTCCCTGGATACACTGAGCCCAAAGCCCTCCCTAGCTTTCTAGTTCTGTCTGGTCTACTATCTCTGCTCAAGGAGCCTCTGTCAGAGAGGCTTTTCCTTACCACCTCATATGAAATAATCTCCCTTCTTATTTCCTCACACTGCTTGGAATTTCTGCATAACACCTACTACAGCTGAATAGATACATCTTTGTGTAGTATCTATCTATCTCCTCTCAGACCCTGCTTAGTATAGTTCTGACCCACTTGTTCAGCTCTGTTTTCCATTTTAACCTTCATACACTGTGTCCTGCTTCTCTTCCCCACTCTAATTTCCAGCTGACCAACTCCGGCCCATCTGTGTCAGGCAGGAAAACAGGAAACACCTTGGGTATTTTAGCAAGAGCAGATTTAATAACGTAAGTCAACTAAATGCTTATCAAGGCACTGAAAGACCTGGGGTAGTGAAGGTCAGAGAACTGCTTCTGGCTTTGAGAAAATCGGAAAGTGCTAGGCTCACAGGATACTGCTTCAGGCGACCTGAGCTGCTGCAACCCTGAAGGGAATGTTTCCCAGGAGCTCCCTTGGAAGCTGCTGCAGACCGATGTTTGCTGCATGCCCTTGTATCTGCCAGCTGCTGCCAGAGATGAATAATAGTTTCTCCTTTTGCCTTCCAAATCCTTTTGCTTCTCATTGGTGGAGTCTAAATCAGAACACTCCAGACAAGGGAATTTGAAGAGTATGGTGTTAGGGTTAATAGCCCCTTCTTAGAAGGGCAGGCAAGGCTGAGTATTAACAATGCAGGCTGCCTCTTTGGAGATTCACCCTCCAAGCCCTCTCCCATCTGGCGACCTTAGTTTGTTCTCTGTGTCTCTGAGTCTGTTTCTGTTTTTTTTCCCCTTTTGTTCTTTAGCTTTCACATTTACGTGAAATAATGTATTTATCTTTGTCTGACTTACTTCACTTAGTATAATCTTTCTAGGTTCATCCATGTTGTTGCAAATGGTAAGATTTCATTCTTTTTTATGATCAAGTAATATTCTATTGTGTATATGTTCGCTATCCAGTCATCTCTTGATGGGGATTTGGGTTGTTTCCATATCTTGCCTATTGTAAATAATATTGCAATGAACATAGGTGTGCATTTTTTTTTTTGAATTAGGGTTTTGGATTTCTTTGGATATAGACCCAGAAATGGAATTGCTGGGTCATGAAGTAGTTCTGTTTTTAATTATTTGAGGGACCTCCATCCTGTTTCCATAGTGGCTGTGCCAATTTGCAATCCCACCAACAGTGCACGAGGGTTCTCTTTTCTCCACATGCTCACCAGCACTTAATTGTTGTTGATTTATTGATGATAGCTCTTGTGACAGGTGTGAGGTAGTATCTTATTGTGGTTTTAGTATGCATTTCTCTGATGGCTAGTGATGTTGAGCATTTTTTCTTGTGGGACACATTATCTTTATTATGCTGGTCAGGAAACAAATCTATATTCTATGCTAGAGAGTTATACTCTCTGTATCTTCTGTTTGCTGTACGAACATCCTTGAGAAGATGGTCTGGTACTAAAGCTGACCTAAGAATGCAGAACCGCCATGGAGAATTGTCCACTAACACAACTTCCCTGGAATGCGGTGGAAGCATCCTTCCCTTGGAAATCTGTAAACTGGAGTCAGTGTTCTGAGGATGGAAGGCAGCAGTGGAAGGAGTGCTGTACTGGTGGTAATGCTGAAAGGAGCCATACCTGCATCCCTCTCTATAGCTGTGTCCAGTAGAACTTTCTATTGGTGGGAATGTTCTGTGTCTGCATTACATAGGACAGTGTGCTAACCATATACCTAACACCTAACCCAATACCTAATACTTGATACCTAACCACATACCTGCCTAACCATGTAACTCATACAGCTATTAACCATGTATGGCTCTTTAGCATTTGAAATGAGGCTGTTGTGACAAAGGAACTGAATTTTACATTTTATTTAATTTTAATACATTAAATTTAAATTTAAATAGACA
Source organism: Macrotus californicus (assembly GCA_007922815.1). Taxonomy (NCBI): domain Eukaryota; kingdom Metazoa; phylum Chordata; class Mammalia; order Chiroptera; family Phyllostomidae; genus Macrotus; species Macrotus californicus. Next base: position 31 of record VMDR010014389.1, on the reverse strand, counting down.
CATGTGGCTAGTGGCTACCATATTGGATAGC
>VMDR010014388.1:0-23609 GCA_007922815.1 Macrotus californicus | reverse complement strand
CAAACGCAAATAACAGACAATCATGATAATTTAACTCTTCTTAATTGCAGTTAGGGGTCTAAAACGTCCTTTACTTTTTTATAAATATCATTTTAAAACCAAAACACTATTTTGACACAGTAAAAGCATAGTACAAATATCGAAATTTCAGATCTTTTGCTAGATAGAGCGTAAGAATAAAGAAACATTTCCCCCTTTCCAGGTAATAATTTAAAATATAAATAACTATATTAAGTCTTACTGAATAATGTCAAAGCTCCTGGTATGAAAACCACCGTAGGGTTTGAAGTCTGAGAGTCACTGTATCCTACGGTGGGACAGAGACTGGAGTTTGTTTGCCTTCTGCAATTACTTCACAATCTCCCTCCATTTCAAAATTGAGGTTCACAAATGAATTGGATACCACTGTTTCCGGTTGATCTGTCTGAACAGTGGGATCAGCCTGCAGCTTATTCTGTTGGTATTGTCTTTCTGCTTCTTCAGACATCCTGTTTTCTTCTTCCTCCTCCTCTTCCTAAAGAGAGGGAACATCAAGAATCATTGAAATATAAATGTCCAAATGAAATGCTATTTGTTCCCCCACTTTTACCTGCTGGTGTGTGTGTGTGTGTTTAAACAAAACAGTATCACGTCCAATTCACTTTGGACTAATTAAGATATACTTCCTTTTCCCCTGTTCCCAAATTTAAATGAAAACTATTGTATGACATTTTAAGAAAAGTGTGTTATTTTTAAAACACAGTACAGCACTGCTTAGCTTAGATGAGACCTGAACTGACAGGATCAATACCTTTTCAGATTAATTTTAATCTAAAAAATTAGCTAATACTATATCACTTCAGTTATAGGGTATCAGCCTATTCATTCACTAAATGATATAGCATTGTCTATGTTCCTATAAGCACCTGGACACAGATAAGGCAGTCTCTGTCCTCAAAAAGTTTACAATCTAGGAGAGAAGTTAAGATGTAAAAATAGCATTAAGACAGAAAGGAATAAGCACTACAGATTTAGAAAGAGTAACTTCCAGGTCCAGAACTACTAAATTCACGGAGGAGGTGGCATGTGTATTGGTCCCTGTAGTGTGGGTGGATGATGCAGAATTACTAACCTGTTGGGAACATTAATCTAGAGCCTGCTTGAGAGTTAATGAGAAAGACCATTTAGGGAGGACATTTCTAAACTCCTGATGAGGTAATGAGCTTTCTAAACAAGGCGTGGTTGTGATGAACACTCATTCATCAAACATTTTTGAAACCACATAAATATAAAGTCAGCTGAGCTTTCCAGATTCATCTACAGCCACTTCCCTGCTGTACTTTATGCACCAGTGACAACAGAGTAGTATTCTTGCCATTTCCCCAAACATACGACGTATCTTCATTCCTTTCTAGGTTTACCTAAATTGCCCTCAAGTGCCTGAAGGAGAATAATAAAAGATACTAATATTGACTTCACATTCATCAATATATACAAGGTGCTGTTCTGTTTTACATATTAACTCATTTAATCCTTAGAGCAATCTTGAGCATGGAGGCTGCAACTTTCCTCATTATAAAGTAAACTGAGTAAACTGAGGCCTACGGAGGTTACGTATCTTGCCCAAGATTACAAAGTTAGAAGTGGCAGAGCCAGAATTTGAATTCAGACTGGTTCTTGGGCCCACACTCTTCAGTGCTAAGGCTTTCTCGTAGTTGAAGGCTACACTGCTTTCCCCCCACACTAAGACTTCACTGCAGACAGGCTGCCTCACATCTCTGTGCCTGAACAACTGGCACTTACACATTTCCAGTTCTGGTAACTTTCTGTGCATCAAACCCACTCCAGTTCCACATCCAGCCTATGTGTCCTAAGTACAGAGACTGTTTTGTTTCCATATCTTAAAATTGGAATAATCCAGAGAGAGGTGTGTGAAGATTAGTAACAAATACAAGACACCTCACACAGTAGCTAGCACAGTGAAGTCTAGCTTAGTTTCACAAAGAGATCCCAGGGAAATTTCAGCATTGAAAATTCTAAACTGTATGCTAATCTGATAAAGAAGTTAATGACTCTGAAATGAAATGCCTAGTGTAAAGGAGCTATCGTTTGGGCACCTAGAGGACACATGTTCATTACACAACTCATCAAGTCCACAGCAAACCAAACTGAATCAAGAAAACGTAAGAAGGAAACATACCTCCTTCTTCATCCGGTAATACTCATCAATGGCATATTGGTATTTTGGGGTGCTGATGCCCAAAACAGACGCAATCTTCTCTCCGAGAAAGTCACACACTAAAGATAGAAAAGTTAAATGGCTTATACAATTCCATAAATATTTCTTGTGCACTTTCTATGTGCAAGGCACTGCAGAAATACTAAAGTTACCGACCCTGCCCTCAGGGAGATTAAGAACATTCAGGCCATCTCTTATATATATAATTCCTTGACTTCCCCAAGAAGCACTATGGCTCCTTACAGGCTTCCAATAACATTCCGAGTAATACCGCCAGGTATTACAACTATTTGTTACATGTTTATTTCTTTTTTTAAAAATGTATAGACACCAGTGGCACAATCGGTTAGCACATGGTACTCATACAAAAAATGTATACACGTAAGAGAGCTGGGATGCCATTGGGCTGGAGGAAGTGCCATTTGGCTTGCACCAAACATCCACTGAGGGCCCGCCACATGCCAGGCACTGTGAATGGTTAGACTCAGAGAGGTCGAAGAACTTGCCAAGCTGACAAAGCAAATCCAAAATTCAATGCAGGTCTGAATGTAAAGCTCATATTCTTTCCATTTCACCAGACTGTCTAGCATATACTGAGTGCTCAGTTAATGTTTGTTAAATGAATGACTACTCAAAATTAGATCTAATAAAAAGCAGAACAGAAGCTGCGAAGGAGTTAAAATTGAAAGCAGGGGAAAGCTTTATGATTTAAAGCTTATATTTAAAGTTACCGTGAATAAGTCATGAGATGATAATTCATTTCCTTCAAATATAACTTAGCCATATCTCAATTTAAGAAATAAAATATTAATGAAATAAAACAAATGAATAATAACTACAGGATTTAGAATAAGCAGAGAATAAGAACAATATCAGTACGAAACCAAATGAGAAAATAACATGTTTCTAACAGAATAGTTTGTGGTCATGCGAAAAGTTTCACATGACAAAATAGGTTCTAACGGATAAGATTCATGAATATGAAAATTGTATTGAAATTAATATAGCCATTTTCAGTACTTAAAAAAAAACACAACCTGAAGATGAAGAATGTTTTAAGGTGAAGTACAAGTTGGACTAATACCTTTCAATACTAGTTACTGTAAGAGTGATGAATTCCCTATTGTTTCTCCATTTCCGAAACACCCCATTTGGCAAAGCTCCTGGAGCATGCTTCAGTAGTTATGGAATATTCAAACAGAAAAGCAGTACCTGAGAGGGTTGACGTGGCAGCACGGAGCATGTAAAACCACAAGTAGGGGCCCCAGGTGAGTTTTGTCTGCAACAAGAAGTCTGGTTAGCAACATTCATACCTAAACTCATTCTATTTATGTAGGCCAGAATTAAGCAATCAGTGCTTGGTGGGCATGTAGAATATTCTATAGTACTACAGGTAAATTACACTCCCAACAAACATGTAAAGCTTTCATAGCTAGAACTCCACAAAGACATTTTATGTTCACATACAACCACCATCACCGTAAGTCCCTGGAATAACCAAAAAGAGCAGCAGCCACTGAAATGGAGTCGGTCACAGTCGTGATTACTTAAGAGTTGGTATTTCAGAGCCTGCTTTTTCCTGTCACGTTGCTTTTTTGTATTCGTGGTTCACAGGCACATCAGAGAAAGTGTGCAGCCGATGGACGGGGACTGTAAGAAACCGCACAGAACAACGCACTTCCGGTGCAGTGGGGGAATTAAGGTTCAGGAAATTAAGCAGGAGAAGAGCATAGCAAATGAACCTTAACAGTGGGGAAACCAGTAACCGCTTAGTGGCAAGATGAGTTTTTGTTTCTCTAAGGACTAAAAAGGGAGACCATACAACCCAAGACGAGCTCAGTATGTATTTCGTAGGCCATGACCACGGGGACAATGCGCACAAGTTAGTCTTGGTGCTGTGAGTCCACAGAACGCTTCTGTGACCCTGCCACGTGGACAGCAGTTTCTATCTGTGGATGAAATCGGTAGTACAAGCACGCTTCACTGTACCAATATGCATTTTTGTTTATCAAAAGAAAACATAATATAGAGCCTGCAATCAAATACGTTATTATTTGGATATTGGTTTGATACGTTAATGATTACAAGGTCATTTAAAAAAGCAAATACAAAGCATCTTTAAGACTGAAAACCACAGACCCTGGAAACAACTCTTTCTTCTTTGTTGGTGAAATGAAAGTATCTTCCTTTTCTGATATATAAAGCTGGTAAGGTTGTCAGTTTTAATGCTATTTTCTTTTCTTCATGGTTAAGAGAGAAACTTTTAAATTTTTTTATTTTTCAATTACAGATGACATTCAATATTATTTTATATTAGTTTCGGCTATACAGCACAGGCAATCATATAATTTACAGAGGGATCCCCCAGTAATTCCAGTACTCACCTGGCACCACCCTAGTGATTACACGCTTATCGACTGTGTTCCCTGTGCTGTACTTTACACCCCCGTGACGATTTTGTAATTACCAACTTGTACTTCTTAATCCCTTCCCCATTTTCACCCAGCCCCCAAACTACTCTCCAATCTGGCAACCAAGTTTGTTCTCTGTATCTATGAGTTTGTTTCTGTTTTGTTTGTTCTTTTGTTTTTAGATTCCACACATAAGTGACATCATATGCTATTTGCCTTTCTCTTTCTGACTTATTTCACTTAGCATAAACCCTCTAAGTCCATCCATGTGGTTGCAAGTGGTAAGATTTCATTCCTTTTTATGATCAAGCAATAATATATCATTGTATATATGTACCAAATTTTCTTTATCCAATTGGTTTTTGCAAAGGAAACCATCAACAAAATGAAAAGACAACTTACTGAATAGGAGGAGATATTTGCCAATGATCCATCTCGAAAGGGTTAATATCCAAAATGAATAAAGAACTTATTCAACTCAACGCCAATAAAACAAACAATCCAATTTAAAAACGGGCAGAGGACCTGCATAGACACTTCTCTGAAAGAGGACATACAGAGGGCCAACAGACATGTGAAAGAAGCTAAATATCACTAATCAGCAGAGAAATGCAAATTAAAACCACACTGAGAGGGAAATTTTTTTTCCTGATGGTTTTCAAAGTCATTTTGAGTGACCACTGACTGCCTTATCAACTTCTTTTTATTCAAGTGAATTTAAAAAAATAAAGTTGTATCTTATATATACATGTATATACGTCTGTCTGTATGTACGAGAATATCTGTAAGACTGGGAAAGGTGCTGAAGTAAAGCAGAAAGCAGAAAACGTAAAACACCATCTTCCCATGAAAAGCAGTTATGCCAGTGCTGTGATAATATTCCTGAAAGAGACACACATGTAAGGTAGTGCCTTAGTCTCTGTTTAAGCTAGCATGAATGTCCTAGCAAACCAATTCTATTAGGAAGACACTGCATATTTCTGACTCCCTGGTTACATCTGCTGTTATCTCCCATAGTTAGAGTGGTAGGTATCTCTTATGCAGGGATAAAAGCTATGTTAGGGGCTCTGTTTAAGATATTGACCTTGGTGTTTACCTTACAATTTGTACAGCAAATGGACAGTGCAAAAATACAGGGAATGGAATGAATTCTGTAACACATGGGAAATGACAGGGCCAAGAAAGTAAGTGTATAAAGAAGAGCTAAATATAGAAAAGGAATAAGCATGCTTTTGGAGGAAAGCACATGTTTCTCAGTGGTCCAATTCCCCTGAGGTGGTTTTTACAGAGAATAATTGCTAATATCCAGGCTGTGACTACAAAAGAGCCAAACTTGCTCCAGAGCTGAGGAACTGGATGAGGATTCCTGAATAACATCCGTCATTATCACAGTTATACAGAATAAGTTTATAGGGTCCTTTGTTTAGGTACTGACCTTGCTGAATCTAAAGAACAGGTGGCTCAAGAGCCGAGACGAGAACCCTGGGGCAGCTGCCAGCATCACCACCACCACCACCAACATCCCAGTAGTGGGGGAACTGGGACAAAATCTTGGGTCTTCAAGACTCCCAGTTTATGTGGCAAACTCAAGTTGATTCATTTTTTCATCCCCCAAAATGTAGGTATTTATTTATTCCTGAATAATTAAGTATCCATCACTCTCTTTCTTAATAGGGAATTATTCAGACTTGCTCTCTTGTTTTTGAACAAATTATTTTTAGATTATAAAATACCTACTTATTTTAGAACACTTAGGAAATGAAGCAAGTATAAAAAAATTTGTCACTCATTTTTCAACTACCCCATAGATAATTATGATTAACATATCTTAGTAATTTCCCCCATCTTTTCCTGAGCACACATGTGTTTTAAAACATTGTACTTTCCCTATCCTGCTGTTTTTCCCATTTACTATAATAGAATATTAAGCATATTTCCCAAATGCTTAAATTCCTAAAGTGGAATAACAAGGCCAAAAATATAACCACTTGGAAAGCTCTTCCTTCAGGCTGCAAAACTTTACACCAGAAAATTTACTAATAAATACTCAGCAGCAATGCATGAGATGTCCATTCCCTAGTACCCTTACCCGACAGCATACTGTCCTTTTTAAAAATTTGACGCGTGAGGCCCTGGCTGAGTGGCTCAGTTGGTTAGAGCATTGTGCCATTGTACCAAGGCTGCGAGTCTGATCCCCAGTCAGGGCACAAGCAAGAGGCAACCAATGAAAGCATGAGTAAGTGGAACAGCAAATTGTTGTCTTCCTCTTTCTCCTTGTGTCTCTCCCTCAAATCAGTTAAAAAAAATGGACAGGTGAAACATGAGCCCAGGTAATTTTGAGTTCTTACTATATTACAAAAGGCATCACCCCATTTATGTAAGTTAACAATTATATGCATAACCAATTTTTTAAAAACTTTGTTATTGAATTTACTGGGGTGACTGGTTCATAAAATTATATCGGTTTCAGGTGTACAATTCTATAACACATCATCTGTATATTGTATTGTGTGTTCACTACCCCACGGCAAGTCTCCTTCCATCACAACTTATCCCTCTTATATACGCTCCCCATCCCCCTCTCCCTTCGGTAATCACCATACTCTCCTCGTCTGTGTTTATGAGTTCTGGTGGCTTTTTTTGCTTGATCCCTTCACCTTTTTTAATCCAGCCCCACAATTCCCCTCCCCTGACAGCTGTCAGTCTGTTCTGTATCAAATTATATGTATATACTTAAATACACATATATACACATATTCGAGTAACCTAATCAAAATCCAATCAAAGTTTAAAGGAATTACAAGAAATATGTTTATTTTTAAGGCACATCTAAGGTAAAATCTAAAGGGAAGAATTAACACAAGATTGTAAAAAAGATCTAGGTCTCCATTTCTTATTTTGTATCAAGTATGACAGGAGTATTATTTTTAAATTTTTATTTTAAATGTCAGGTTTTTTTTAATGGGTCTGTTTTTACAAATCTATTATACAAATACAGGACACTATCTTCAAAACTCCTTTGTCCTACCAGATTTATGATGCATTAGAAGCAAATAGAAAACAGAATACCTGCTCTTCACATCAAGTAAAGCCAGAGCTGTCTTCAGTTATTAACACCTTAGGATGGCTATTGTCAAAACAAACCAACAAACAAACAAACAAGAAGACAAGTGTCAGTGAGGATGTGGAGAAACTAAAGCATTGTGCACTGCTGGTGGGAGTGTAAAATGGTGCAGCCATCATGGAAAACGGTATGGATGTCTCTCAAAAAATTAAAAATAGAAATACCGAATTCTGGTCAAGATGGTGGCCCAGGCAGACACAGCTCTCCTCTTCGCACAACCACATCAAAATCACAACTAAATTATAGAACAATCATCACTCAGAGCCATCAGAAATCGAGTTGAATGGAAGTCTGACAACTACGGAATTGAAACCACATCCATCCAGACTGGTAGGAGGGGCACACGTGCAGAACAGGCTGCTCCTACACCCACATGTATAAAAATTCGGGAGTGGCATCTCAGGAGTGAGAGTCCCAGCCCCACACCAGGCCGCACAGCCTGTTTTCCAGGGCCAGGAAGATAAGTCCCCACAACTTCTGGCTGCAAAAACCAGTGGGAATTGAGTCGGTGGAAGAGAAGTCTGGAGTTCCAAGCAGTTCCCCTTAAAGAACCGAGACACGGACTCACTCAGACTCACTCCCTCTGAGCTCCAGCACCAGGGTAGCAGTTTGAAAGGCACCAGTGGTGTATGGGGAGGAACTGAAGTGTCTGACATAAGGTGGGACCTGGGGGACAGCTTTCTCCCAGACAGAAAGGTGGGCAAAGGCTATTGTCCTTGCTGAATCCTCCGCCCACAGAGCCACAGCCAGAAGGCAGTGCCATATCTAGACTCTATCAAGCTGGCTAATGCAATATGCCCTGCATCTGAGATGCCCTGAGATTCCATCCCACCCAATTTACTGGCTGACCCATGCTGCTTTTCTGAATGAATGGCTGGTCTTGGCTCATGCTTCACAACTTTCTAAATCCTATCAAACAAGCAACAGCTGGCTTCACTGAGCCCCAGCGCTAGCAGCAGCCAGCTTAGATCCACAGCTTGGCTTCACCAGGGAATCTCCAAGCCCAGGACAAGTAGCAGCCATCTCAGACCGCTTTATAGCTTAGGCAGGGTGGCCCCAGGCAGAGCACAGGTGGGAACTGACCTTGGCCTGCACCACCCAGGAAACCCTAGGACCAGCGCATCTAGGGAACAGCTATAGACCACATCATAGCACCACCCCCCTGCCCCTGCAGAACTGATCCTTCATGGAGTGTGGAGGTTGGTGGTCAATAGTCACAGCCAATCCTTGTAGCTGACTGGCCTGGGTAAATCCCTCCCATTGACCTGCCAACAGCAACCAAGCCTCAAATACAAGAGGAGGGTATACTCAGCTCACACAAGGGAAGCACACTGAGTACCCAGCTTGGGTGATAGGGGAGGTTGTGCCACTAGACCCTACAGGACACCTATTACATTAGGCCACACTACCAAGACATGGAGTCAAAGCAGCTCTACCTAATACATAGAAACAAACACAGGGAGGCTCCTAAAACGAGGAGACAAAGAAATATGGCCCAAATGAAAGAACAGATCAAAACTCCAGAAAAAGAGCTAAATGAAATGGAGATGAGTAATCTATCAGATGCAGAGTTCAAAACACTGATTATAAGGATGCTCAAGGAACTTAATGAGGAAATCAGCAGCATAAAAACGATCCAGTCAGAAATGAAGGATACACTAACTAAAATAAAGAAAAATTTACAGGGAAACAACAACAGAATGGATGAAGCCAAGAATCAAATCAATGATTTGGAACATAAGGAAGAAAAAACAACCAATCAGAACAACCAGAAGAAAAAAGAATCCAAAAAAATGAGGATAGTGTAAGCAGCCTCTGGGACAGCTTCAAACATTCCAACATGTGCCTCACAGGGGTGCCAGAAGGAGAAGAGAAAGAGCAAGAAATTGGAAATCAATTTGAAAAAAAAGAAAAGAAAACCTCTCTAATTTGGCAAAGGAAATAGGCAAGCAAGTCCAGGAGGCACAAAGAGTCCCAAACAAGATGGATGCAAAGAGGCCCACTCCAAGAATCATCATAATTAAAATGCCAAAGGTTGAAGATAAAGAATCTTAAATGTAGCAAGAGAAAAGACGTTCGTTACCTACAGGGGAGTTCCCATAACACTGTCAGCTGATTTCTCAAAAGCAACTTTGCAGGCCAGAAGGGATTGGCAAGAAATATTCAAAGTCATGAAAAGCAGAGAACTACAGCCAAGATTGCTCTACTCAGCAAAGCTATGATTTAAAATCGAAGGGCAGATAAAGTGATTCCCAGACAAGAAAAAAAAAAGGAGTTCATCACCACCAAACCATTAGTATATGAAATGTTAAAGAGACTTATCTAAGAAAAAGACAAAAACTATGAACAATAAATTGGCAAAAAAATACAAATCTATCAACAATTGAATCTAAAAAACTAAGCAAACAAGAACAGAGACAGAATCGTGGATATGGAGAGCATTTTGATGGTTGCCAGATGGGAGGGAGTTGTAGGGGAATGGGTGAAGAAGTGAGGGGATTAAGAGGTACAAATAGGTAGTTACAGAGTAGCCATGGGGATGTGAAGTACAGTGTAGGACACAGAGTAGCCAAAGAACTTATACGCATGACCCATGGGCATGAACAATGGTGGGGGATTGGCTGAGGGCATGAGGAGTCCTGGGGGTGGGAGGGCAAGGGGGAAAAATCAGGACAACTGTAATAGCATAATCATTAAAATATAATTTCAAAAAGAAGAAATACCATATGACCCAGCAATCCCACTTCTGAGTTTTATCAAAAAGAAAATTAGGATATCAAAGAAGTATTTCCATTCCCATTTTCATTATAGCATTATTCACAGCAGCCAAGATGTCAAAACAACCTAAATGTTCGCTGACTAATGAATGGATGAAAAATATGTGGTATACACATATATGGAATATTATTTAGCTTTTAAGAAGGGAAGCCTGCGATATGCAACAACATGGATGAACCTTCAGAACATTACGCTAAGTAAAATAAGCCAGTCACAGAAGAACAAATACTGCTTGATTCCACTTATATAAGGTACCTAAAATAATCCAACACATAGAAACAGAGAGTAGAACAGTGGTTGCCAGAAACTGTGGAAAGGAGAGAAATGGGGAGCAGTTACTCAACGGGTATAACGTTTCAATTATATCAAATGATTGAGTTCTAGAGGATCTTTTGTACATAGTTAACAATACTGTATTGTACACTTAGAATTGCTTAGAGGGTAGGTGTCATGTTAAGTATTTTCATCACAATTTTTTAATATTTTTTAAGTTGATTTTAGAGAAAGAGAGAGAAACACTGCTTTGTTGTCCCACTTGTTGATGCACCCATTGGTTGATTCTTGTGTGCACTGACCGGGGACTGAACTGGCAACCTCGGTGTATCAGAACAACCCTAACTTTGAGCTAGCCAGCCAGGGCTTTACCACATTTTTTTAAACCAATGAATGTTGTGAGTAAAGTGTAAGAGAGGAAAACACACTTTACAGGTAGATTTCTTGAAATCCAATGTGTCATTAAATTTCTAATGGCATTTAAGATGTGCTTATTTTGCAAGAAAAATAATTTTTAAAGTTACATAGGTGGAGTCTTGTTGGCTTAAGCTTTTTTCCCACCAAAAAAGACTTAGGTTATTTAAAAAGAAAAAAAAACTTACTGCAAGTTTGGTTTATGACCAGAAGACTATATTAAGCTACAGTAGTGATTTTCAACCGGTGTGCACCGCCAGATTTTTAAAAATATCCAATACCTGACTTTTTAGTCAGGGGCTCTGACCTCTTTTCCCTTAGATTGTCAAATTAAAAAAATGACAACGGTCAAGACAGCAATAGCTGTCTGGTGTGAGTGAATCAAAAGTATACCTACTTTTTTTGGTCAGATTAGAAAAAGATGTATTTTTTGGTGTGTCATAGAATTCAGATTAGTGTATGTGTCTCATGAGATGAAAAAGATTGAAAGTCGCTGAGCTACAGCATTAAAAAAGAATGGGGACAGATTAACACTAACATATGCATGCATAAATAATAAACCAGATGGAGACATGAAGTTTAGGCAGCAATGAAAAATACCGAAAATAAATAAATTGTACCTCTTCCAGCAGAATATTTAAGTAACTGCTATTGTTTTGTCTTAGTTAACTTAGTCAACATGGATAGTCCTATTTGCTAATTATAAATGTTTTATGATCGCTTCTTGGTCTTTTGGCCAAGATCAAGTATAAATTCTTTATGAACTGCACTAGATTTTTTGTAAAAATTTTATTTAGAGGTCAAGAAAAAGTCAGCTGTCAGCTTCAGGCTGAGCTTACAATATAAGTTTCCTACTGGCAGTAGAAGATACTGCTTATATTATGTTACACTATATTATATTCATGCTATGTGACATTAGTACATAACAGCAGCTCCTGTTTGTCTAAGAATCACCGTGCTGAGAGAGCAGGACGATGTGTGGTGATGGAGGAAGACTGGACCTGGGGCGGTGAACACACAGTGCAGTGTACAGATGATGTGTTGCAGTTTTACCCCTGAAACCTGTATAATCTTGTCAGTCAATGGCACCCCAATAAATTCAATAAAAAAATAAAAAATAAAAATCACTGTACTCTAGAAGACATGAACTACCACTAAAAAATACAACTTTAAAACTTCAGAATGAACATTTCAAGAATGGAGCCACCAAACAACTTAATTTCATAATGTCTAAAATGAATCTTGAGTAGGAACTACAGGGAACTTTTTAAAATTAGTCACGGGGTTTTCAAATACCAGTGGAGCTCTAAAATTGCCTCCAGTGAGATCTCTTGTAGTATCTATTACATGTGCTTTTGTTAACTCACACTACCTTACATGAATATGGTTAGTAACTTTTAATGAGTCTCCATATGTATTACCTCATTTAATGTTCAAAACCAACTCTGCATACAGATGAGGCAAATGCTACCTTTTTTGCGATAATCATGGGACCTGAAGTGCAATAGGAGTAAAGTCTTTGACAAAGCAATGTGACTACCACGCAATCGAGCCAGCACCAAGCTTCCGACTACTTATGTTGCCCCCCAGTGAAGGAAATATCAGACAGGTTTCTTATCACGCAGGGAACTGTCAGTTTAAGCCTAAGATTTTAAATAAATTCTACTTGCAACACACTATAAACAAGGTAATTAAATAGTTTAAAAGTGGATATAGACTTCCAGCATAACAGCATGAGACTCCCCAATGAAACTGGTTCAATTTATTGAAAACATACTTTTAAAGCCTCTAGAAATGACCCGAAAGGCATATGACAAATGAAGAAACATCAATTTAAGAAAATGTATGGCCCTGACTGGTGTGGCTCCGTGGACCGGGTGCTGTCCCACAAACTGAAAGGCTGCTGGTTTGATTCCCGACCAGGGCACATGCCTGGGTTGTGGGCCAGGTTCCCAGTGAGGGGCATGCAAGACTTGGCAGCCAATCAATGTTTCTCTCACACATCGATGTTTCTCTCGCTCTCTTCCTCCCTCCTTTCCCCTCTCTCTAAAAATAAATAAATAAATAAAGTCTTAAAAAACAACAACAAAAAATATGAAAATTGGGTAAGAAAAGCGAGAGCCCATGGTACCTGGACCAAGACCACTCTCTCCCTGCATTCCCAGCAAAGTGAAGTGGAAACAACTCTAGAAAGGTACGGCCAGGAACACAGAGCTTTGTCTACCCCAGCTTCCAATGGGAGGGCTTTCTTCCTGGGAGGAACAGAACATCAATCAGCACTTCATATCCTGCCCACAGGCTGCCTATTAAGTTGCAGGCCAGTGTGGTTGACAAGGGGGGGCTTCCTTCATTCATCAGCCAGCACTCAGGAAATAGAGGCTCTACCTTGGGCATGGTGCTACTCATACTGGGGCACTAATCACCCTTGCCCCAGTTCCCAAGGAAGTGCTTCCCTGAAAGAGGCAAGCCAAGAAGACCTAAGGCTACCGTCCCCCACCTCCACCAAGTGCTCAGCTCCTGAAGTAGGGGTGTCACCCAGAGAGAAATGCACCACTGTCCCTATTCCCCAACTACAAAGTTCTAACTAAGAGATGTTGACCAGGGGGTAAAGTACAATATAAAATATAGCTCCTAATCTCTTCCCAGATGCCCTGACTTCATTTGCATCACAGGTGAAGTCCAAGACTAAGGTACTCTCAAAAATCAGTGGAGATTGTGGCAAATGGTAACTGTCAGGAAATTCTTACATTCTATGAAGATACAGACTAAACTATAGGCCACCTAATTTGTAGCAGAGAACAGAGGGTGGGGAGGACATGGCTACTTCAGAAAAATAATCCAGAAGTCACTAAGCAAATCAATAACCAAATAACAATATCAAGACCCTGGGGAGTTGGAGGATGGGGAGATGGGAGGAGGCAGTATTCAGAGTTGCTACAAAATATTATCTAAAGTGTCCAGTTTCCAACAAAAAATTGTGAGACATGCAAAGAAAAAGAAAAATAGGAACCAAACACAGGAAAAAAAGCAGGCAAGAGCAACTACTTGTGAAAATGACCAGATGCTGGATTTAACAGAAAAAAACCTCAAAGTAGCCTTTATAAGTATGTATGTTCAAAGAACTTAGGAAACCATAATTAAAGAAATAAAGGTATGATAGTTTCACCAAGAGAGACTATCAATAAAAAATAGAAATTATAATGGAAATTCTGAAGTTGAAAAGTATAATAACTGAAATGAAAAATTCAAGAGGGACTCAACAAAAACTGACAAAAGTGAAGGGAGAAACAGACAATCAACAGTGACAGTCGGAGGCTTCAGTGCTCCATTGTCAATAACGAACAGGACAACCAGGCAGAAGCCCGACGAGGAAACAGGACTTTTACACTATAAACCACCAGCACCTCACAGACTCTACAGAATACTTCACCTCACAACAGAATAAAGTACATTCTTCTCAAGTCTGTATCTCCAAGACAGACCATAAGTTAGGCCATAAAACAAATCTCAATAAAGTTTAAAAGTTAGAAATAATATAAAGTATGTTCTCCAACTACAATGGAGTGAAATTAGAATCAGTAACAGAAAAAAAAATGTAGGAAATACACAAATAAATAATGTACTCTTAAATAACCAAAAGGTCAAAGAAAAAAATCAAAAGGAAAAAGAGAAAATACTTTGAGATGAATGAAAATGAACATATATAAACTTATGAGCTACAACTAAAGCAGTCCTTAAGAGAAATTTATTACTAATTAAGAGAGAAGAAAGATAGCCTAAACTAACCTATGTGAACTGTACCTCATTAAATCTTTTTAAAAAGAAGAAATCTTTAGGAAAATAGCAAGAATACATTTTTTTCTGTACAATGCCTTTATTATCAGTTTCTATCTAAACAGAGGGCAATTTTGAGACAATAACTTTTTTTAAGTTTTTTAATTTATTTTTAGAGAGGGGAAGGGAGGGAGAAAGACAGGGAGAGAAACATCGATGTGTGGTTGCCTCTCGTGTGCCCCCTACTGGGGACCCAGACTGCAGCCCAGGTATGTGCCCTGACTGGATGGAACCGGCGACCCTTTGGTTCACAGGCCCACACTCAATCCACTGAACTACACCATCCAGGGTGAGATAATAACTTTTTAAACACATACATATATACACAAATGTATACAGATAAAAATAACTAATCCCTACAAAGTAATTTAAAGGAAAGACATTGCTCTGGCTGACTATTAAAAAGTCACTAAATATTTGATCAGCTGAACTCAAAATGACTACTGAGAGGGTAGCACTCCTTTTTTAAAAATATATCTAGTCTTATTAATTTTATAGTCGCATCTTTTATAATTTAGAAATTCTCAAATTTAGCTGGTGAAGCATATACAATTAAGAACTGTACACACCTATTTCTAATCAAAACTTGAGGCAATACAAAAAAAACCCCTGACAACTCCTAGGTTTTGGATGGAAACTATCATGCTAATACAATCCTTAATTCAAAGAGACTGGAGGTCAAGCACTCTAGTAAGATAAATTTTTTTTAGAGAGAGGGAAAGGGAGGGAGAAAGAGAGGGAGAGAAACATCCACCAGTTACCTCTCGTACCTGCCCCAACAAGGGACTCCCAACCTAGGCATGTTCCCTGACTAGGAATCAAACCAACCAGTGACCCTTTGATTAGAGGGACGACGCCCAACCAACTGAGCCACACCAGTCTGGGCTAGTGAGATAAATCTTAAAGAAACCTATTCACGTTTTCAAAGAACTCTGACACTCAAACGATTTCAACTTCCAGTTAAGATGGCGGCATAGGTAAATGCAGTACTCACCTCCTCCCACAACCACATCAAAATTACAACTAAACTAGAGGACAACCATCATCCAGAACCACCTGAAATCTAGATGAATGGAAGTCCTATAACTAAGGATTTAAAGGAGAAACCACATGGGGATTGGTAAGAGAGGCAGAGACTAAGAACGGGCTAGTCCCATACCCAAGTGTGGCAAATAAAAACTGGGAGGGCTATTTCAGCTGCAGAGATTCCCGCTGAGGATTCCAGCCTCACACCAGGTACCCTAGTCCAGTGGGGTTGTGGGGATGGGTAGAAAAGGTGAAGGGATTAAGAAGTACAAGTTGGTTGTTACAGAAGAGTCATGGGGATGTATAAAGTACAGTATAGGAAACATAGTCAATAATATTCTAATAACTATGTATGGTATCAGATGGGTATGACATTTATCGGGATGATCACTTAGTAGGTTATATAATGTCTAATCACTTAAGTGTACACCTGAAACTAATATAATATTGTATGTCAACTACAATTGAAAAAAAATGATTCAAAAATAAAAAAAAAATTATTTCAGGCTACTGAAATGCAGGAAATAATTCCACCCATATTGTATAAAAATACTATTTCCACCCTAGCCAGGTGGTTCAGTTGGTTGGAGCAACATCCTATACACCAGAAGGTAGTGGGTTCAATTCCTGGGCACATACCTATTGGGCACACACAGGAAGCAACCAATTGCTTTCCCTCTCTTACATCGATGTTTCTTTTTCTCTCTCTCTCTCCTCCACTCCTATTTCTCTAAAATCAATGAAAATATCCTCAGGTGAGGATTTTTAAAAAATACTATTTCCTACCAAAGTCATAATGCATCATTTTATAATGAGATTATAGTTGATTAAAACCTCAAAAGACCCCCTCCATTTAATGTTTATGGGGAAACAAATCAATCAAACAATACGCACTGACAAAAAGATCACCAGCATCAAACCTACCGGATCAACAGTAGGCAAGACATCTTCCTTTTCCAGGCTGCCAGCCTCGTCTTCGTCTGTGCTGTATTCTTCCATTGTCTCACCACTGACGAAATGAATGACTCTCCTTGGGACTTTCTTCTTTTTCCCGATGACTCCCAGTTCTACATTTTCAAAGCCTCTTTCGTGACTCATCTAATGTCATAATAAATTAAGAAAATAAGAGTTTCAAGTGAGATTTTCATTCATATGACCAAAAAACTTCCAAGTTGCTTTATTTTAGGGAATAAAGAAACATGAATCCTTAAACAATTTTAAAAAATAATAAAACAGGCCATACACACACAAAAACATTAATAGCATCTAAGAAGAGTTTAATGAATAATAAAGCAAACATCTGCATACTCACTACGTAGTCTATGGAATTCTAATTACATGCAAATTTCACTCCTAGGTAAATGGTAATTTTACCTCGTACAAGTGACCCTGTGCCAAACTCAGAGTCAGTGCATACTGTGGGAGAGGGTGAAGAAACTTTTTTCCCGTCATTTTGCCTCAAGTTTAAACTCCTAAGGGAGACTCCAATGACTCTTTTTCTTTTAAGACTATTTACTGCCCTGGCTGGTGTAGCTCAGTGGATTGAGCACGGGCTGTGAACCACAGGGTTGCCAGTTCGATTCCCAGTCAGGGCACATGCCTGGGTTGCGGGCCAGGTCCCCAGTGCCGGGCACATGAGAGGCAACCACACAATGATGTTTCTCTCCCTCTCTCCTCTTCCTCTCTCTCTAAAAATGAATAAATAAAATCTAAAAAAAAAAAAAAAAGACCATTTATTTATTTATTTAAGACAGAGGGGAGAGGAAGGAGGAAGAGAGGGAGAGGCACATGCGCAAGAGAAACAGACTGGCTGCCTATCGCACCTGAACTGAGGCATGTGCTCAGCCCCAGAATCGAACCCGTGACCTTTCAGTCCAGAGGCCAGCGCTCAATCCACTGAGCCACGCCAGCCAGGGTTCCACCGAATCTTGTTACAAGATTTTGAGAAGGCACAAAAAAATTGTGAAAAAATACCTGGCAGCAGTGAAAATGAGGGAGGACGCACAGGTAAGGGAGTGGTCAGGGGGCCTTTTTATTCACTTTTGTATTTTGTTGTTTTGTTTTTGTGATGGGAATGTGTTCATGTTTACTGGTACAATTGAGAAACTAAACCAAAGCAAAATGATACAGGACTATAGGATTGTCATAATTAGAATCCAAGTCAGTGGAATTCTCTAGGATAGTCCAGAGTTTAAAAATTTCATCCTCTATAAAGATTCTTAAACTTGTAAATATGACCAAACATAATTTAAATCCATGATCATTATTCAACTACTTGTTAAGTTCTTTGAACTACATTTGCAGAGATGGAATTGTACTGATAAAAAATGGTGGACTAGAATTGCCCAGTTATCTAAGTATAACTAACTTCATTTTTATGCATTGTTCCTCTTAATCCTCTAAGGTCCTTTTTAGAAAATAGATATGGTTCTTCTCTGTTCTTCATTTCCCAAAGGTAAGTTTAGTCATTAGCCAGGGTTTGAATCCAGATACATCTGACCCGAAGAACACAGGCGCTCATTGTTCCGTTACACACATGGTCATCACTGCCAGCAACGGTTACTGCGGTATAGCAAACTGACATCATGAAAACCTTTGATAGCTTGAGCTATCCATGGATTAACTAACCTGAAAAAAAACAAAAACAACAATTTTCCCTAGCCTGTCCTAAGGGTTCAAACAAATCCCCGCCCTTAACAAATGAAGACCAGCCCATTTATTGTGTCCATTAACAAAACGGGCAACATGTGGCCCATCCAGGCCACCTTTCTCCTATCCCCGATGCCAGGCCATAGTAAGCCATTCCCACCCAATTTCATTTTACCCCTTGATACAGGATTTGGTTCATGGTTGTCTTGATATCAAAGTCTCCTTTTGGACCTGCTTATAGGCAAGGGGAAGTCAGAAGAGCTACTTTAGATCTCCAGTTACCATATAAATGGATGGATCTGATGCCAAAGCAACAGCCTGAGTCAGTGAATAGAGCTGAGACCTTTTGCGGTACATCGCCATGCCCGATTCAACCCCCAACCCACGCCCATCAGAGCAGAAGCTTCTCACCGCTCCCTATGCAATCTCTCATTTGCTCAACTACTTTATCTTCCTTAGACAACTTTAATAAATCAAAACACTCTAGCTGGGTCTTAACAACTAGTATAAACTTAGCTACTATCTCTGTTAACTCTGATGCTTGGATATATTCTTTCCAAAAATTAAAAAAAAAAAAAAAAACTACAAAAGGAAAGGCTAAAACATGATTCATATTCTTCATTATATTAACAGTTGAATATAAACAGAACTTTGAGTAATATTCTCTCTGTATAATATGCAACTAAAATGACATTTTATTTGCTCTAATCATTTCATTTCATATAAAGATTTGTATTATAGAGACTTAAGGGCTTTTTAAAATTTAATATTAATTTTTGATATATTAGCCCAAATTTTATCATCTTAAGCAGGAGTGAACAAACTTCTCCTGTAAAAGTTAGAAAGTAAATATTTTAGGCTTTGCAGCTATAGTCTCTGTCATAACTACTGAATTCTGCAAAAGCAGCCATGAGCAGTCCATACCAAATGGGCATGGCTTTGTTCCAATAAAACTTTATGTAAACTGACCTGGCTGGTGTTGCTCAGTGGGTTGAGCGCCAGCCTGGGAACCGAAAGGTTGCTGGTTCAATTCCCAGTCAGGGCACATGCCTGGATTGCAGGCCAGACCCCCAGCTGAGGGAATGCAAGAAGCAACTAATCAGTGTTTCTCAAGCACATTGATGTTTCTCTCTTTCTCCCTCCCTTCCCCTCTCTAAAAAAATAACCAGAATCTTAAAAAATAAAAACCAACTTTATGTAAACTGATAGTTGGTAGGATCTGGCCCATAGTCTATAATCTGTCAACCTCTCATATGAAGAAACCAGATTGGCAAATTTAAAAAATCTGTGACAAAATCTATGACACGTGACTCCAACCTCTACTGGGGTGGGAGGTATGGGAGTCAGTTAAGGGAGGTATCGATAGGTAAAGCCAACTGAAAAGTAGTTTGGTACAAAATTTCAAACAATCATAAATGGAAATTATTCTCTGAATTTTGCAAATGTTTTATTTTTACAAAAAAAACAACAACCCTGTAAACCTGCAAATAAAAAATTTACTGTCAATTCTACAAATTCCATTTCAACAAACTGCAAAGATCTGAAAAGACAGTTTTTAGTATCAGGAAATTATGAAATGCAATGCCTATTAACATGTTATTGCATTTTATGGTTAACCAGTCTATAATTTGTTTTTCTTGTTCCTCAGCACCTATCCTTATTTAATGGCAGTACGTTTTTTGTGTACTCCCATACCACCCAGAAATTCTTTAAAACATGTCCTTCCCAAGTAGGCGGTTAGCAACATAGGAATAGGCAGAGTGTGTATCCCTCACTGTTGTATCCTTAGCCTACAGTTCCTGGCACACGGTAAGTGCTCGGTAGCAGAGGTGCTAAATAATACTAAATGAATGAGTAGTAGTGAAATTTTAACTCCTTTAATTCTGGTCAAAAGCCTAGTCAGAGAAGCTGCTGGTTGGCCTGGTTTGAGGCCTAATGCTAAACACTCCCTTCCCTACACGGACCCGGGATTTCTCAGTTCTGACAAGCCAGTGAAGGCGAACAGGATGGCAGCCTCTCCTTCCATCCAAATCCCCACCTCACTGACCTCCTCCCTCTCACTGTGCTCAAACCCTAGACATAGGTCTGGAGTTCCCAGAGATGTTTCTACTCCAGGGACGTGTGAATGAGAGAGCAAGAAGGGAAAGTTAAAAAAACAGTTTGTACAGTATGAACCCATTTGTGTTTTACAAGAAAGATTATTACATAAGCATAGGAAAATGCCAGAAAGAATATACCAGAAACTTGATCACTTTCGGGGAATGTGAATGTGCAGAATGGGTGATGGGGTGACTCGTATGACTTACTACTTTTGGTTCTAGGGCTTTCTTTACTGCTTAAGTATTTATTTTATTATTTTTTACCCAAGAATATGAAAATAACATATTACCAACCCAAGACAAAGAGCCTTTCTCCAAACATTTGTCTGGTAAGTCAGTACAGGTATGTTTATTTTGCTATTAGACTCAAAGCTTAAGTAATGATGAAAACAAGTATAGTAACAGAAGAAAAAAAATCAAATGGAAAACACATCAAGCTCAAGGGTACTTGTCAACAACAGATCTCAAATGAAGTGAAAAGTGGCTTCCTAATCAATTAGTTTGCCCGTGAATTCCTTCTCCCAGGTTACTTTCCTCCTTCTTAAGTAGGAGAAAAAGATACTACATATAAAGACTAGTATGTAAAAAAGCTTTTGTTAATGCATACTACATCTTGTAAGAGCTACAGTGACATTCAGGTACTATTCTCTGAGAATCTGTAGTTTAGGGGAAATGTCTCACTAACATTCAAGTACTTAAGTGTCAAAAATCAAGCTACTGAATCCTCAATGAGAGTGGCAAGTTTTCTATACAGGAGAAAAATGAGGTTTTTAATGGTCATAAGTGTATACAACTGAGCTGCTTTCAGTCAAAGCAATTCCTTCATTAGTTTTGCTTTGCCAAAGATCCTAAACTACTACTCTAGACGACTAAATCCAAAACAAGCCCTGGCTGCTGTGGCTCAGTGGATTGAGTGCCAGCCTGAGAAATGAGAGGTCGCAGGTTCAATCCCCAGTCAGGGCACATGCCTGCGTTGCAGGCCAGGTCCCCAGCAAGGGGCGCGTGAGAGGCAACCGATGGATGTTTCTCTCCTCTTTCTCCTTCCTTTCCCTTCTCTAAAAATAAATAAATAAAATCTTTAAAAACACAACAAACCTCCAAATCTTACCTAACTCTACACTTACGCTATCCAAAACAGTAACCACTGACCACATGTGGTTAACGCTCACTTAAAATGTGGGTAGTTGGACTCAAATGTGCAGGAGGTTTAAAAAGCGTACAGAATTTCAAAGACTGATACCAAAAAGAGAAAGTAAAATAGCTCACTGACAACTTTCCTATGAATTACTTGTTGGAATTTGTTTTTGAAAATTAGGTTAAATACAACATAATATTAAAATTAATTTCACCGATTTTTTACTTTTTTAACGTGGCCGCTAGAAAATGCACGAGAAATTTACAATGCGGCTTGCATTATGTTTCTATTGGACAGCGCACCCCCGGGCCTTGGTTACCTGACTGGTGAAATGGGGTAACTCCCACCTCATGCAGAAGTTATAAGCATCAAGTGGAAGAGCCTGTAAAATCTTAGCAGTTATTGGCTATCGGCTAAGAAAAGGGCAGAGGCCAAGTCAGGCGCTGGCAAAAGGAGAGACTGAGACGTTATTGATGCCGGCGTCACCTGGCCTCCTGCCACTGAGGCCACCTTTCCGGGACACGCCTGGCCTCTCGTTCGCAGATCCGAAGCTGTTGTATCTCCCCTGGAAACCCGAGGCCGCCCCGAGTCTGTGGCGCTGCCAGCCGGGGGGTTGGCGAGGGGTCCCTTTCTCCAAGCCGGTGTCTCTGCGCTCACGCAGGGCTGCTGAGGAGGAATCCTGAAGCGTACCTCCCGCAGGGAGCCTGCCCAGAGGCAGGCGGGCAAGCCAACCAGGCAGCGGGCGGATCAGGCAGAGGGGAGGCTGCGCTCTCCCTTGGCGGTCTCACCTACCTGCTGCGCTGAGTCCCTGAACGCCGCCGCGGCCGCCGCTCCGGAGGCTGCGACTGCTTCTCCTTCCGCACGGCTCCCTGACTCCCGGTCCATCGTTGTCGCCTCCACAGGGCTGCTGGCGCTGGCTAGATACAACGTAAAGGCCGATAAGCCCACTTCCATCCTCTGCCTCCCCGCCCAGTCGTGGACAGAGTCGGAGGTCGGGAAGTAGCACTCACCCGCAGCGCCCGCCTCTCGCCACGCCTGGCCAAACCAAAGCGGGAAGGGAGGGGCGGAGAGGGGCGGGGCGACCCAACCCGAGGGGCGGGGCTCGGCACCCCAGACTCGGCTAACCGCGGCCTGGGAGGCAGAACTACCCGCTCACGCGCTGCAGGGAGGAAGGGATCCGGGCCTGGCCTTCAGCATTACCGCTTCCGGTCCGGCCCACATCCGGGGTTCGCGGGGCCGCTGCCTGGCATCACCAGTGACGTCTACTTCGTTACCTGTTGGCTTGGATCCCCGCGCAGCCGGTCACCAGCTTCATCGTGGGCAGACCTTGGTTTCTGCAAATGTGAAATGAGAATAGCTGCCTAGTGGTCCTCAAAGGCTTGAGCTGAGATGTGGTTGCTGAAAATATAAAATTATGGCTCATGCTACATATTCCACCTCTACCCTGGATGATGGTCTTAGCCAAAATAGCCTTGAAATAAGAGGGCTCAAAAGTGAATTTGCTTACACTTGTCTGAAATACTTAAATATAACTGTAAAAAGTTAAGGGAGACGTGGAGAAAAGCAAAAGGTGGCAGCAACTTTACCTTTTGACAAATGTGAGGAATAATCATCTGTTTTAGGCGTGTGTGTGTGTGTGTGTGTGTGT
>VMDR010014387.1:0-23609 GCA_007922815.1 Macrotus californicus | reverse complement strand
CCCTGGTGCTGGCTCCGGCACTGATCCCTGGTGGGAGGGCCGTGCACGCTCCAGGACCCTGTGGGTCTCTCCAACGAGCTCTCCCGTGAGGCTGGGAGTTTCTCCCGCTGCCGCCGCCTCAACCTCCACAGGAGTTTTCAATCAGAGGCTTTGAGGCTTCACCTCCCAGCGCCGGAACTCTGGGCCGCGGGGTCCGTCCCGCTCCCGAGCCGTTTCTCCCCGTTTATCCTCACGAGGGAGTTGGATGCCCGGGCTGCAGCCGCCACCTCTCCCGGCCAGCCGCGCCTTTCCCGGATCCGCCAGCCACCGCCCCGCCACGCGAGTCCTCTCCGCCCCTCCTACCGGTCTGGATGTATGTTTCTTAGTTTCTTGGTTGTCGGACTTCCATACAGTTCGATTTTCTGTCAGTTCTGGTTGTTTTTTCTTTTAAAATTTGTTGTTGTTTGTCTTTTGGTTGTGCGAGGAGGCACAGGGTGTCTACCTACGCCTCCATCTTGGCCGGAAGTCCTCCTAATATTCTTAATATTTTATCTCACCTCTTTACACTTCATCCTTCAGGAGACCGAGTTGGATAAAGCCTTGAAGCCGGAAGCAACCTTATAAATAATCAAAGTCGATTTCCCTATTTTATAATATGAGTGATGCTCAAAGGGGTCAGTTGCGTCTTCCAAGGCCCAGTACTCTTTGGACAAGCAGTGATTGAGAGCTCTGGCTCTGGAGTCCTCCACCCTTGTTCAGACATCAGCACCAAAAGCTATTGCTTGCAGGACCTTAGGCAAGCTACTTAATCTCCCTAGCCTCAATTTTCACATGTGTTAATACAGGTTTGAGAATAAGACTCTCTTCTTGGAAGTGTGGAAAAGATCAAGTGAGATGATGCATAAAAAGCACTTAGCCCAGTATCTGACACAGGGAGCACTTGATAAATGGCAACTGTTAAAAAGATCGGGACTTCCAGTCCAGCGTTCATTCCTGCTGTCACACTGAACAGGCTTTTCAGTTGTTAGAGCTCAACCATCAAAACTCTAGGCCTTCTTGCTCTACAAAGAAATGTTTCCTTTCTTCTGTATTGTATTTCCTTTGCTCCCATAAAGAAATGGGATGAGAAATCATTGTTCCTTCAAGGTGGCTCTTCCAAAATGTCTCAGCAAAAGACTAAAGTGTGGGGGCCACTTCCCTGGGAGAGTCAGACCTTCTCATGTTGTTTCTAGCTGCAGTGCGTAATGCCGCATTGCTGTATCTTTTCCCCTCTAATTTCTTTGCCTATTTTCTTCCTAAGTACACACTTAGCCAGTGGGTACATTTTAATCTATTTCACAAATTAATTATGCTTTCTGAAAAAGCCGCTGACACTGAGGGCACAGAAAGGTACCACAACATAAAGTGGGAAGGCCGTTCTGCCTCCTTCTGAAAAATGACATTGCCATTCCAAAAGATTATTCTTGGGATCAGTCATTAAGAAACTGCAACAACATTTTCATAATAAAGAAGGCAAAACAGAACACTCAGCCCACCCCTAACCTTGATTATGTTGTCAGAAAGACTAGCTTCTGGATTCGGTCAAGCATGAGAAACAGTTAAGGTGGAACATTTTCAATTTTTGTCTCTGGTTCATTGAAAATGAGTTTTTCCTCATCTGATCTGCATTGCTGTGGGGAACGGCCACCTTTGACACACTCATCAAGGGGCTGGTAGGAAGGTGGTGCACAGACCACCAGTGGTCACCAAGGCTTTCATGGAAGCTTGGTGATTGTGTTACCATGGAAAACGTCAAAGGGAAGCTGCTTACACTGTTGTTAATGCTCGGATATAAAGACAGAAATGTTCTGAGAAAATCATACTCCCCAATTCTTCCCATTCAAAAGCAAAACACTAACATAAACTAAAACTGAACCTCTGAAATTCTTGTATCTTGGAATCTATCTGATTCCCCACTGAGTGAGCTTCTAATTTACACCTTTAGAGGTTGAATCAGAACTAAAAGAAGCTTCAGAATTCATGTTAGGATCTATGTGCCCTCTCCCACCTCGAACTTCTCACTTCTGCTCCCTTTTCTAGTTGGTTATCTCGTTCTGCCGGCCTTCCTCTTCCGTGCGTCTCAGACTGACCTGTTCCTTTCACTTCCACCATCACTGTCATAGGCAAGATTCTTCAACATCCACATCTCAATTATTGCAATAGTCTCTGAGCTGGTCTTCTTTGCAACCAATTTCCTTATAACCCAAACCGTCCGGCATTGTGCTACAGAATTAATCTTCCTTAAGTCATAATTTCCATCATATCACTTGCCTGTTTGCAAATACAAAGTGGGTCTTATTTCATGCAGCTATTCACACCCTTCCATCTTTAAAGACCCATAGCTCCATTTCTGCTGCTCATTCTCTTACCATGTCTCAAATTTGCCACCTTCCTTCTTACCTCTAGGCTATTTGTTGCTCTGTTTTCTGATGCAAAATTACCTTTCCTCTTTTTCCACACAGATATTGTACTTTCTTCACTTTTGAAGCCTCCTTTAGTGGGAAAATCACTTTAGCCACTTCAGTATTCATCATTTCATCTTTGTCCTCAGCCACTTCTCAGGACTTTTTTCTAAAAGTTTCTTACTTCTTTAGCACCCTATCTCATGATGACTCCATACCTGCTTCCCCTCTAAAATGCACACGTTCTCCCAAAGTTCCTTTTTCTCCAACAGCTTTGTTGTGTCCTAAGCACAACCAACCTCCTGGAGTGGCATGAAACATACATCAGAGTGGATACTAGAAAAATCACAAAAGATAGACCCCAAGGGACTTCTATTTTTAGCAGTATTTTTAAGGAAAGCAGAACAACTAAAAATTCTGGGCATATGTAGAAACCTTTTTTTTTAATGCATGGCTAAACTGAGTAGATAGTAAGAGTTGTCCTTATAGGTCAGAATAAAAAAGAAGCCTCAAATTTGTCATCTGGAAATAAAACAATTAGCATTTGTCCTTTTTCAGTTTTAAGGGCATGGAGCTTGGCTTCGGTAGACCATATGGAGACTACCTGAGGTGTGGGCGTTCCGATCAGGGACCTCTGTATCAAAACCATGCTCCTGGAAGCCGCTGTGAGTAAACTAGGGAAAAGCTGCCTCACCAAGAGAGGTGGTAGGGTGCTTATCTGTCCTGGCCTTTGTTCTGGGAAACGGGGACAAAAGAAATGAGTCCTCTGAAATCTGGACCACAACTCTGTCTTCACAGGAATTTAGGGCTAAAATTCACCTTGATTGTAAGACTCAAAAAAACCACATGCAGAAAATTTAGTTCAAAATAGGAGCTAGTAAACTATGGTTCATGGCTAATTCCAGTCTGCTATGTGCTTTTGTACAGTCATGAGCTAAAATGGTTTTTACATGTTTAAATGATAAAAAGAATACCAAAAGAAAATATTTTGTGACACTGAAAAGTATATGAAATTTAAGTGTAATTGTTCAAAATTGTTTCATTGGAGCATGGTCATGCTTATTTGTTTACATTTTATCTACAGACCCTTTCACACCACAACAGCAGAACTGAATACTTGTGACAGGGACTGTACAGCCCACAAAGCCTGTAACATTGACTCTCTGTCCCTTTAGAAAAAATTTGATGACCCCTGGTTTAAAGTGATTCCTGGTTGCCAGAAGTTTCTGTTAAGAAAACTTTAAACACAACCTCAAGGAATTTCACAGATAAAGTTCTAAGAAATATGGATATAAGCCCACATTTTTAAAAATAAAAACGGTGACTAACACTTGAGAGATAAGATGGACAGAATGGGTGACAACAAAAATGACTAACTAGAGAACCTGACCCACAAAGAATGTGGATACCCAAATTATCAGACACAATATAAAATGTTTGATCACATTTACCTAAGGCCATCTGGAGTCTCTATCAAGTCATGTTTCTGTATGTGTTTGTTTGCTCACTTGTCTATTTTTTACTTGCTGTCTGCTTTCTTTACAGAGGATGATTACTGCTCGCTATTTTTTCTACATGCATTCTAAATGTCATCCCTTTTATAGATCATGGTATTTAGGGCTTAATTTTAATTTTGTTTAAAAATAGATCCTTGGGACACTTTAGCGCCTAGATAACATCTCAACATCAGCATTCCATCTACTTAGAATTTAACTACTTGTAATAGAATTGGGAAATTCTAGTCTGCTGGAGTACTTACCACTAAGAAATATTAGAATCAGCAGTGATTCCTAACCAGGACAAATTCACAACCTGTTTTCAACAAGTAATCATGGAAGTGGGAAATCTTAGATACACTTGACCTTCAAATCGGTCAGCCACCTGCAGACCAAGCCATGCTAGCTCATGCTGTGTGTCATGCTCTTCCCCCAGGTCACTGAAGACTCAACTCAAATGTCACCTTATAAGAGAGGCCTCCCTGAGCACTCTTCTTAAACAACAACTACATGCACACTTTTTCTTTCACATTAGCCTGTCTAAGTACCTTCAAAGTACTTTACATTACCCATATATTGTTTGTTCTCCCCTGCAGAACATCGGTGGCCTAATGAAGGAGTGCTGTCTTGTCACACTTGCACCTTACTCCTGTGTGCAGAATACTATCTTCCCAGGACCTGGATGAGTATCGGACTCACAGGTACTCTTAACATTTGACTAATTAACAATATCCTGCCTGAAAAGATGAATGTGGACAGAACCACCCTTTTTTGAGACAAGTTAGAAATCATAGTGTTGTTCTGTTTTTGTCTCTGCCAAAGCCAGTGACCTCTAGTTTGACTTTTATCTCTGCCTAAGAGTTCAGGATGGTTGCAGCACACCAGACCCAGATTGTATAGACTGATTGATTGATTCTGTATTAATTTGAGAGGGAGACAGAGAAAGGAAGGGAGAGACAGAGAGTGAGAGGGAAACATGAATTTATTGTTCCTCTTATTTAGGCATTCATTGGTTGCTTCTTGTATGTGCCCTGACCAGAGACTGAACACGCAATTTTGGCCTTTGGAGACGATGCTCTAACCAACTGGGCTATTCAGCCAGGGCCTTATTTTTGGCACTGAAAAACCAGAGAGAAGAGTTTTTAAGTTTTCAGGTTCAACTGCTCTTGAATAGTAAACCTTATCCTTTCGATAGGTACTCTATCCAGGCAGGTGATCAGAGAAACAACAAACGTGCTGCCCCCAGGACCATGGGACATCCCCAACTAAATTTACAAGTGGCAGTGAAAAACCACCCGGCCTCTCCACCGGTGAGGGTGGTGAGCGCCTTTTCTCAGTGGTGTTAGAGTTCGCCCGAGTGCACTCCTGGAGGTTCTATCCTGATGGTCATTAAACTGGTCAGGATCTTGGTGTTTCTTTTCTCTATCAGAACAGAGATGCATCCATATTTGTTATCTGATTATTACACAGGTGATTTTTTTCAGTGACAATTGCTGTGTAACTCTCCCAAAATGTATGGCTTAAAACCATGACCATTTTATTATGTGCATGGATCGATATGTATGATAGCAGCCCATGCAGCAGGGTCAGTCTGTCTCTGCTCCACGATGTCTGGCACCTCAACTGAGATGACTCAGGTATGAGGATGACTTGATGGCTGGGGCTGGAATTATCTGGGGGCTCCTTTAGTCACATATCTGGTGCCTGGCCTGTCAACCAGAGCACTGACATGTGGCCTGTCCATGTGATTTAACTTCCTCACAGCAGGGTGGCCTCAGGGTTGTCAGACTTCTTACACGGTGGTTCAGGGTTCCAAATGAGTGTCACAGTGAATGAGGCAGAGCTGCCTCACCTTCTGTGAGACCAGCTCAGTGGTCACAGAACATCATCACCACCACACTCTAATGGTCAAAGCAGTCCCTCCCACACTCAGGGGAGGAGATAGAGACCTCAGCTGTCAATGGGAGGAGTGTCAAAAAAGTTGTGGCCAGTTTTTAAAAACTGCTATACTCTCCTTACCTCTAAAATTTACTCCTCTCTCAACATAGTCTAGTGTCGCTAGCACTAAGTATAAACAACCCCTGTAAGTTTAGTTAATACATCTTCTGTTACTTCATCAGCACAGAGTTTGGGTAACTCACCTTTTGTTACTTCATCTACATGATAAAGAGGTTGGACTTGGTGTTCTTTAGATTCCTTCCTTCCAGCTTTTGCATTCCATACTTCTTCCATTGTATTGTGTCATCTAAAAATTCATGTCTACCTGAAACCTCAGGATGTCCCCTTATTTGGAAATAGTGTTTTTGGTAGATGTAGTTAGTTAGGGACCTTGAAATTAAATCACCCTATATTTAGGATGAGCCCTAAATGCAATAACATGGGTCATAAGAAGAGGAGAGAACACAGAAGAAAACAAAGAGGAAGGTCATGAGAAGACAGACAGAGAGATTGGGGTTATGCAGCCCCAAGCCAAGAAAACCCTGGGGCCACCAGTAACTGAGAGAGACAAAGACACATTCTCCCTTTGAGCCTTCAGAGGGGGCAAGGGCCTGCTGACACCTCCATTTCAGACTTCTAGCCTCCAAACTGTCTGACAATAAATGTGAGTTGTTTTAAGCCACCAAGTTTTTTGGTGATATGATGGCAGCCCTAAGAAACTAACACAACTACTCTCTTCCTTCTCTTCCTTTCTCAAATCAAGCCTCAGTTACCAAAGGTAGAAAGCTCTTCCTGCCTCCCCATTCCCAGTCTGCCCCACAGCAATGAGTAACTTCAGGAGCACAGCAACAGGAAATTCAGTAAAAGGACAGAGACACTGGGGGAACATGCACATCAGCTGAGGCCTCAGTGCACCCAAGTCACCTTTTAACTGCTTTGCTGTTGTTGTTGACCTTACACATGAGAAAATCTATTAGACACAGTGCTCTAATGCAGGCTCCAAGGGTGACATGAGGGAGGACAGGAAAATATGCTGTCACGTCCTCTGTAAATGCCCACTCCTTCAGAAGGAACCCAGCGTGCACAACCGCAAGGGTGAAATGCTCTTATCTATATTCCCAAAACATGAAATAAAGAAAGGGTAGGCTATGTAGAAGGATGAAGTGAAATCAATGTTAAGTGCTTTTCTAAGAAAGAAAATTATCTTAGAAGCTGAGATAACAAAAAATAAAAAGAAACAAATTTCATCAGGTAATAAATAATCTACAAGTAAACTCTAACACTGCAAATGGTTCGACAGCATCCATTTTGATCTGAAGTCTTTGCAAGCTGCCAAGCTATCCACTCCTTCACAGCTCGGAGGATGCTCTCATTCTTTTCTCTTGACTCTAATGCAGCTCTCCCCTCCCACCCCCATGACTGCAGAGTTTAGAAACGTGGAGCTTTATCACAGATCATCCCCTCCCTCTCCCACATCTCATTTAAAGTTCTAATTCCCCAAAACTTAAAAAAAGTAGATGCCTCAAAATAAGCTGAAATGAGGAAGTCAAAGTGAATAGTAATAAGAGGTTTAATGACAGACCATGCATTCTCCTTATGTGGGTGACAAACACACTCACATGATTTGACTTCCTGCCCTCATTTCACTTTGAAAGTGATTCAGAGGCCCTACTGTATTTTGAAAGAAAGCATTTTCCCCACCATATTCTACACAGATGACAGGCTAAACTGGCCTGCAAGGAGAAATTTTATGTCCAAGGAAGATTAGAATGCCTTTTCAAATGTGCTTTTCAAAGCTGGTACTGAGATGTTAAAGGTACAGCTAATCAATTTAGAATATAAAGCCTTTGCAATCACCAAGATATGGAAGCAACCTAAGTGTCCATCAGTAGATGAGTGGATAAAACAACTATGGGACATTTACACAATGGAATACGACTTGGCCATAAAAAGAAGAAACTTTTACCCTTTGTGACGGTATGGATGGATCTGGAGAACATTATGCTAAGTGAAATAAGCCAGTCAGAAAAGGACAAATACCATATGATTTCACTTACATGTAAAATCTAATGAACAAACTGAACTAACAGGAAAATGGGGACAGACTCATAGATGGAGAGCAGGATCACAGCTGGTATGGTGATTGCTGTGGGGAAGGGAATATAAGAAGACTAAATGGTAATGGAAAAAAATACAATAAAGATCAAATCAAAAAGAAAAGATAGCCACTATATGTATAATTGAAAATGTTTTTGTCCAGTTGCTGACAAGAGACCCTGAATCCTTTAGACCCTTAGCATGGCAAATTAACATCATGTTCTCATAGGCCTGTCTTCTTAGAACAGTGTGGTACCACAGATAGGGGCAGGGAAAGGAAAGGGACCAAGCTACCTTGAGGGCCAGTCCTTCCCCAGGTCCTCCGCATACTCATGATCTCACTGCTCCTCCTGACATCCTGTGAACAAGGTATCACTACTCTTATTTTATAGATGAAGGAATAGGATTGAAGAAAAAGGCTGAACAAATTGTCCTGAGCACATCTAGTAAAGGCTAAAGTGTGGATTGAAGCCCATTCTTTTTCTTCTGTGCTATATGTAATATCATCAATGAATGCCTTATATTGTATAGCAGTCTATAAAAAAGCGCCTTTTCAAATGCCATCAAAGCTGATGCTGAGATGCCAAAGGTGCAGCTAACCAATTTAGAATATGGAGCCATGTACCATTAAGAGGTTTTTTTCTTTATTTGTGCAAATCATTTTGGGAGCGATTGTGAGGAAAAGGAACATATGTAATGAGAACATTAATTTTTACTTCACAAGGCAAAAGATCACAAGGAGAATGGCAGTTGAGGTGAGCTAGTTACCAAGGGGCTTCCACCGAAGCAGAGCAAATGGGCTGCCTGGGTAGCACTGCAGGCAGGTCAGCGAATAAATGCTGAGCACACAGCCCTTCTGGAAGCTGCAGAAATTGAGTCTTTTTGTTCTTGTATAGTGGCCTGGTTGACTTTGCACCAGGTCGAAGCAATGATCTGTATAATTGCAAACCCTCCCCTATCACCAGACCCTGTCACTCCAGAAAGTGATGTCTGGGCTCCACGCCAGATTTTGGTTTCACCTTAGCTTTCAAGACACTTACTACATATTGATAAGGAGAAAATATATTATGGTGCATAAAGGAGGGAGAGGGAGCAGACGGTGGGAGGCAGAGAGAGAAACCTAGTGATAAAAGGAGAAAGCAAAGGAGAGAGAAGAGGATATGGAAAGAAAGAGAATGAAAACTGGCAGGAAACATTGGGCAAGAAGGTGCTCTGTGAGATGGTGAAATTATTTTAAAAAACAGCATAACTGTGTTTGTCTGTTTGGGGAAATACAGTATGAGGAAGCACAGCAAATTTTCTTCTAACTGAGATTTTTCCACCAATACTAGTGCTCCAGCTTCCCCAACTTGGGAAGTGACTCCATTTCATAACAAATGGATCTGCATGAGAAAGCCTGGAAGCTTCACTCTGGTGCTGGCTCTGGTGCTGCTCCTGGTGAATGTCAAGGGTGTAGCAGTGTCAATAGCCTGGCTGACCTGGGTTCTTCAGAAATTTGTGAATGAAAGAAGAGTCCTGCATGAAGCAGACCTGGACACTTGGCAGGGCTAAAAAAAAAATTGTGGAATAGTGGAGTTTAAAAAAAATAAAATGAATTCTTTATGTAATAAGAACACATGATTTAATTTTAAAATCATTAAAGTAAGGCATAACCTTGAAGTGAACTTTTATTCAATAGTTTGGGGGGTGGTTATTTCCCAGAAATTCCTCTTAAAGCTGAATCCCCTAACCCATTTTTCTCCTATTTCCACATAGAAAACCTCTCATAGATTGTCATGGATCTTTTGAGGTTCCATGTTTTCTGATAGCTTTCAAAATACACAAATTAGCCCTGGCTTGTGTGGCTCAGTGGATTGAGTGCCCACCTGTGAACCAAAGGGTCACCAGTTCAGTTCCCAGTCAGGGCAAATGCTTGGGTTGCGGCCCCCAGTAGGTGACATGTGAGAATCAAGCACACATTGATGTTTCTCTCCCTCTCTTTCTCCCTCCCTTTCCCTCTCCCTGAAAATAAATAAATAAAATCTTTAAAAAATAAAAAATATACAAATTAAGAAAAGAAACTACAAACAAAATGTAAAATACCAAAAAAAAAAAAAAGCAGCAAGAGAGAAAATGGCATGAAAAGAATATTGCTCTCTTGGTATGCTTTGTTATTCCTGTTCTTTTGGATAATTATCACCTTTATTCCTAAGATTTACACTCAAAGAATAATTGTCATCTTAAATCATGCATCACTCATTGTTGAAGTTGTAAAGTAAGTGCACAGAAGACACTGCAGCGTGGGTGGGTGCAATCCAACTTTGGTGGAGGCAAAGGGACGTGAAAGAACGATGTGGTGGGAGGTGATCACAGCCCCACTAAGTCATTCTGTGGGACTCATTTCTTCTGAGAAGTATTTATAAAAATCTCTAATAGAGAAAAATAGTCTATCATGACTAAAAACTCAGATCTTCTCGTAGGCTGCTGCCATCTTTTCCCTTAAAGAACAATGATCTATCTTCCTCTCAATTTATTTTTGCCCTAGGTTGTTAAATTGGTTCATAGCATATGGCAGGAATCATTAGGTGATCAATACTGGTTAGTCCATAGTAATAAAAAATTTTCTCACATTCATAAGACTCAGGAAGACAGGCGAGCAACTCAGACAATATCACACCAAACTCTACAACATTCTGCCTCTTTTCCAAATGAGAAAGCAACACTGCATGCTCACAACCTCTTGCATGGACATGATCTCCCCTCTGTATCCTCCTTTGAATCTCCATGGTGACCAGGTACATGTTTGGGAACCTTCAATAGCCACAACTTTCTCTGCAAAGCTCCTTTTGGCTCTCAAAGCTCTCCATAACTATGAATTTACTTGGTCTTCTAACCATTTTGCTCTTCTAGGGGAAGAAATTCTCAGAGATAACATGTGGCTGGTTTAAATTGCATGCCTTGTAGGAAGAAAGTCTGTACCAGGAATCCTGTTTTTTCCACATTAGGAAGAACTAAACCAAGCAAGCTACTCAGAAAACAACATTTTGGGCTGGACAATTGGCCAAAAATAGTAAGTCCTCATCTAGAAAAAATGAGTAGAATGTAGCTGAGGGTAAGTCTCCTGGTCCCAGGTGAAAAGCACTAACCAAGATTTAGGGTGTTGGGAATTAGCTGAGGGTAAGTCTCCTGGTCCCAGGTGAAAAGCACAAACCAAGATTTAGGGTGTTGGGAATTATTAGCAGCACAACCTCTGCTTATTAAAAAAAAACCCAGTAACTTTGTGTTCCTAAGTTGATGAAGTGAGTGAAAGGAGTAATGGCAGATCTCCTAGTCCCAGAAATGAAGTTAGTCAATGAACATTTTGGTAACTGAAATTTCCTTAAACCTATGGACAGTATACCAGTGTTTTCTAAGTTATCAGCACCATAATTAAAGACATGCTTGTGTGGTTATGCTAAATTAATGGGAAAGAAAGCAATTATAACTAATGTCTCCATTCCTAGTCAATAGATTTCCGCAAGAAAGAACTTATTCCTGTTTGGCATTTATTTCTACTCAACTAAACAAACTCCCTCTCTATTACTTAACTTTTTCCCCATCCATCTGGAACCATGGTTTCATCTTATTCTGCTTCTTCTGTTGCAAATTGAAATATGCCTTTTCATCAGTACCCCAGTCAGCACACCTTTTACAATATTTAGCGAAATATTTAGGCACCAAGGGTACTATAGTGATCAAGGCATCAAAAGTAATCCCTCCTAATATGAATGTGAAGAAAAATATACCTATTTTATATAAAGTCACAACTATTATTGAAAGCTGTGGAGGTTTGTTTGTTTTCATCTGAGGTGGCCTTGCTCCAGGGTCAATAAAAGAGTGAATTGTTGACTCTGTCCAAGGTACCACCATAAATACTTCCCTCTTACTCTGCAAGATGAGGAGTCAATGCTTAGATTAAAGAGCAAAACCTGATAAGACTACACAGGTGGGAACCCTAGTTGTAAGTACATAAATATAATAGATGATATGGAATAAAGTCTCAAACTACAGAAAAGGAAGTATTTGTTTTTTGACAACTTCAGCCTTCCTGGCAATGCACCACAGATTGCATTTTAAAGTTTCCATTATGTCAATAGAAGATTTTTTCCTGCATGATAAATATACATTTATCTGTTATCAATAATAACCCTGGGGATTATGTGAGTGTTTTCTTCCAAGTTACATTTCCCTTGAAGTTTATTGCTGGTAATTTATTGCAGCACATTTAGCAGAGCAAGGGAAGATGGGGTTAGGTCAGACTTGCAAAAACCCTCATATTTCAAACATCAGGGATTCTTTGGATTTCTTATTGTATTAACTGAATCTATAGCCTCTGTAATTTCAGAGCTCTCTCCTTTATTCCTCCAATTTCACTCATTTAAATCTTATGTTCTTCTAGAAAGAATATTATATGATTTAAATATATATATTTAAAATATAGGTTAAAAACAACTTAGGAGAGTAAGAATAATTTTATTTATACTTATGATTAGATCATCACTACATTTAAAATGCTTTTTAATCTCTCAGCTTCCTAGTGGTCAAGACAAGCATTAAATGAAACATTATATAAATATGTTAAAAGGAATTCCACAATTTTACCTGGGGATACATTTTCATGGTGCTAAATTCCTAAACAATATTTTTCCATTCTGCATCACATAAGAGAAAGAAAGCAATAGAGTAAGCACAATGAAAAAAATAACAGTTTTGTAGGTGATCATGATATAGTCTCCAAATAGTCCTTCCCCTCTATCAAAACTTAATAAAAATCCAACAACATAAAGTTTGATGTGAAGATAGCTTTGTGGGAATGTAAGATAGCACTCCTGGAATATAGCATCCTGATGATCTTATTTTATACAAGAATAGAGTTTAAAGAAACTAGAGAGATGAATAGGTACTACTTAGTCTGTCTCTTTTAAGCATAATTTGTCTATTGTACTTTGAGTGGATGCTTTATAGGGGCTACTTCAAGACCAAGATCTTTTAAACATATCTACAATACTGATTTTCTGTGCTGTTGATTGATGGCAATCCTAAGGTTTTGATGTGGACATGAGATGGATTTTTGCTAAGTAAAATAAATGTGAGATTCTCTAATGTTTACTGCAGAACACTGACCCTGATACCTCTGACTTTTCTGGTATCACAACCAGAGTAAGTTGCCCTCTTCAAAAGAGTGATTTATCTCACCCACTATACTTGCACACCATACAAAAATTAACAATTTTAGTTTTAAGATTGTTCTAGTGTTGAGAGTCAAATCTTTTTTAAAGTTTTTTATTGACTTTAGAGAGACAAAGGGAGAAAGAGAAACATTGATTTGTTGTTTCATTTATTTATTATTTATTATTATTTATTATTTAGTTGATTATTGCACATGCTCTGACCAGAGACTGAACCCACAACATTGGTATATCAAGACAAAGCTCTAACCAACTGAGCTATCCTGCTGGGACAAATCATCAAAACAAATATCACATGATTTCACTTATATGTAGAATCTAATGAACAAAATAAACTAGCGAGCAAAATAGAAGCAGATTCATAGACACAGAGAACAGACAGGCAGCTGTCAGAGGGCAGGGACTTGGGGCAGATGGATGGAAAAGATGAACAGATTAAGCAAAAAAACCTCATAGGCACAGACAACAGTATGCTGGTAGGCAGAAAGAAAGGGGGTGGGGAAGGTAGAAGAGGGTAAAGGGGGATAAATGGTGATGGGAGGAGATTTGACTTGGGGTAGTGAACAAAATACAATATATAGATGACATATTATAGAATTGTATGCCTGAAACCTATATAATTTCATTAACCAATGTTATCCCCATAAATCCAATTAAAGATAAACTAATTAATTAAAAATTTTACTAGTTCATTTTTTAAAAATATCTGGCAACTTAAAGTTACAGTCAGAGATTGGAATTTTAAAATTGGAAGATACTTTCTGAATCTTGGAATGTGAATTTCTGGTGAGAGGTAACCTACTACTAAGTGAGATGGCTCATCTGGCTTCTAAAACACTTTAAATGTGAGAATAATCTTTCATGTAATGTTCTCTTATAAATTTGTTTCTGCCAAACTTCTAGCTATAGTCCTTTCTTCTGTCCTCTGATGCATAAAGGATATCCACAGTAAATAAAAATGTATATTTTAAACCATTGAAATTTTAATTATGGGAGAAATTTAACAGCATAAAAAATGACATGAAAATCATCTTTAAAAAGTCAGAAATGGAGGATATACTAACTGAAATAAAGAATAATTTACAGGGAATCAACACTAGAGTAGAAGCAGAGAATAAATTAGTGATTTGTAATATAAGGAAGCAAAAAACAAACAACCAGAACAGAAAAAAAAATCCAAAAAAATGAACATATTGTAAGGAGCCTTTGGGACAACTTGAAGTTTACCAACATTTGCATCATGGAGGATATCAGAAGGAAAAGAGAGAGAGCAAGAAATTGAAACTTATTTGAGGAAATAATGATAGAAAACTTCCTTAACCTGGTGAAAGAAATAGCATATGAGTCCAGGAAACACGAAGAGTCCCAAACAAGATGAACCCAAAGAAGCCAACACCAAGACACATCATAATTAAAATGCAAAAAGTTACAGACAGAATCTTAAAAGTAGCAACAGAAAAGCACTTAGTTACTTACGAGGGAGTTCCAATAAAATTTCTATCTGATTTCTCAACCAAAACTTGGCAGGCCGGACAGATTGACGATCTTCAAAGTGATAAAAGGCAAAGACCTACAACCAAGATTACCCAGCAAAGATATCATTTAGAATCAAATGATATATGAAGAGCTTCAAAAACAAGAAAAAACACTAAAGGAGTTCATTATCACCAAACCATTATTACAGGAAATGATAGTTAAAGGGTCTTCTTTAAGAAGAAAAAGATTAAAAATATAAACAATAAAATGGCAATACATAGCTATCATCAATTGAATCTAAAAAATAAAATAAATGAACAAGCAGAAAAAAAAAACACTAAAAAAAATACAGAGAACGTTTTGATGGTTGCCAGATGGCAGGGGCATTGGTGGGCTGGGTCAAAGGGGTGAAGGGATTAAGAAGTACAAATTGTTTGTCTCAGAATAGTCATGGGGATATAAAGTACAGCATAGAGATCATAGTCAATAATATTGTAATAATTATATATGATGTCAGATGGATATAAGATTTATTGGGATGATTACCTAACAAGTTATATGATGTCTAATT
Organism: Macrotus californicus; assembly: GCA_007922815.1. Lineage (NCBI taxonomy): Eukaryota > Metazoa > Chordata > Mammalia > Chiroptera > Phyllostomidae > Macrotus > Macrotus californicus. The sequence goes on along the minus strand of VMDR010014387.1, from coordinate 8,404 downwards.
ACTGGTGTATACAGCTGAAAAAATAAAATAAAGGAAAATAGAGAGCATGTTCAGAGAAGGATTGAGATGGTAGATCATCAGGCACTGTGTAATGGAGAAAGTAACTTTGACTCCTGATGAGTTTTGTTTCCACAGAATCTAATTACGGTGGTTTTAATCCTTGGATTCCTATGTAAGCTCTGCCCTTATAATGCCCTGTCACCTTTATTTGATCTGATCTGACTGGGTCTCTGTTCCTTAAAAGTGAAATTGCCCCGACTGAAGAGGAATGGAACATAAACATCCCACATGTAAAGAGCATTTAAGAGCATTTAAGCTACAGAATGAGATTTGAGGTTACTTGAGAACACAGTAGTCAGACAACACTGGCAGTTGAAATTTTCCTATCTACGTTTCATTTTATATGGGCTAATTTCAACGACACAGATTGTTTTATACATTTTTATGCACAGTAAAGAGGCAGATACTTGATTAAAACAGATTAACCATGACTCCAGTCTGCTTATATGGCTCAGAGTGCAAGTATATGCATATGAAGAATTAAGTGCCCTTAGCACCACAGATGAGGAACTTGACTTTGTTTCATTGTAAAATGCTGGTTCAACATGCAACTTCTCCCAGTTTCATGCACCTGATAAGTAAGAGTTCAGAGTGATGTTAGAAGGTCCCACTTCACATACACAGACCAGATCATGGGATTCATAGAAAACTACCTGTGGACTCCTCCACACACATCTCATCTCTGGATGTGCTGGAAGTCTAGGATCTGATTGAGGGACAGTGAGGGCAAATGAAGGACAGAGAAGGTCATGATTGTTGTGAAGGGAAGATATAGAAGACATTTGAGAAGCATTAGTTTGGAATATGATTCAAAGTATTTTCCAAAAGTTGGCTAGTACATGATAACACACAATTTTACCCCATGCAGCATGTATTCATTTTCAAGCCCCTTCTCCATGCTATTACAGACTATCAAGGAGTCATTCTTGACACATGTTCTATTGTTCAAGACACCAAATTATTTTGAAAAACAGCATGAAAGGAAATGCTCTCTCATCACTTCATAGTCCTAAGACCTATTGGCAATTTCATTTAGTTTGTTTTTTAAATATATTTTATTGATTATGCTATTACAGTTGTCCCATTTTCTTCTCTCCTTTATTCTCCTCCACCCTGAACACAGCCTTCAAACCCCTTAGTTCATGTCCATGGGTCATACATATAAGTTCTTTGGCTTCTTCATTTAGCTTCTTCATACTATTCTTAATGTTCCCCCCGCCCCCTGGTCTATTTTGTGCCTACCATTTATGCTTCTTGTTCCCTGTACCTTTTCCCCCATTCTCACCCCTCCCTCTCCCCACTGATAACCCTCCATGGGACCTCCATTTCTGTGAATCTATTCGTGTTCTAGTTGTTTGCTTAGTTTGTTTTTGTTTTAGGTTCAGTTGTTGATAGTTCTGAGTTTCTTGTCATTTTACTGTTTGTAGTTTTCTATGCTCTTCTTTACTTAGATAAGTCCCTTTAACATTTCATATAATAAGGGCTTAGTGATGACGAACTCCTTATCTGGGAAGTACTTTATCTGCCCTTCCATTCTAAATGATAACTTTGTTGGATAGAGTAATCTTGGATGTAGGTCCTTGCCTTTCATGACTTGGAATACTTCTTTCCAGCCCCTTCTAGCCTGCAAGGTTTCTTTCGAGAAATCAGCTGACAGTCTTATAGGAACTCCTTTGTAGGTTACTGTCTCCTTTTCTCTTGCTGCTTTTAAGATTCTCTCCTTATCTTTAATCTTGACTAACATAGTTATGATGTGCCTTGGTGTGTGTTTCCTTGAGTCCAACTTCTTTGGGACTCTCTGGCTTCTATATTTCCTATACTATTCTTAACCTCCTCCTATCTATCTTCTACCTACCATTTATGCTTCCTGGACTCCCTGGAAGTCTATTTCCTTTGCCAGATTAGGGAAGTTCTCCTTCATTATTTGTTCAAATAAGTTTTCAATTGCTTGCTCTTCCTCTTCTCCTTCTGGCACCCCTGTGATTCGGATATTGAAATATTTAAAGTTGTCCCAGAGGTTCCTCAGCCTCTTCTCATTTTTTTGAATTCTTGTTTCTTCATTCTGTTTTAGTTGAATGTTTACTTCTTCCTTCTGCTCCTAATTATTGATTTGAGTACTGGTTTTCTTTCTGTCACTGTTGATTCCCTGTATATTTTGCTTTATTTCACTTACATAGACTTCACTTCTTCCTCTATTGTGCGACCATACTCAGCCATTTCTGAGAGCATCCTGATTACCAGTGTTTTGAACTCTGCATCTGGTAGATTGGCTATCTCTTTGTCACTTAGTTGTATTTTTTTTTCTGGAGCTTTGATCTGTTCTTTCACTTGACCCATATGTTTTTGTCTTGTAGCACCTCTTACATTGTAAGGGGCAGATCCTTAGGTATTCACCAGGGTGGGACAACCTGCCTCACTGCACTGTGACACTGTATGTGGGGGAGGGGTCTGAAAGGGAACAATACTACTTACTCAGCTCTTGGCCAGCTTTCAGTCATTTCCCCCACTTCCCAACAAGCAAACTGGGCCCTTCTGGTGCTGATTCCCGCATGGGTGGACTTGTGTACATTCTAGGACACTGTGGGTCTTTCCAACAAACTTTCCTGTGGGGCTGGGAGTTTCTTCCACTGCTACAATTTCCACAGATTTGTTTCTTTTTTTTAAAAGATGTGATAAATATGTTTATTTTCCAGATTGTAGTTATATTTTCATGAATGTGTACATGCAATACATTGAGACTTATCTTAAATAAGTACATCTTTATAGGTCAATTATAATACCTCAATAAAGCTGTTAAAATTCTTATAAAATGAATTTTAAAACATGATACATTAAATTGTTTTTTTAACTTGTTTTTATTGCTGTTCAAGTACAGTTGTCTCCATCTGTAAAGGACACATGAACAAATACCACAGGTTTTTACAGCCAGAGGTTTTGAGGCTTTATTTCCCTGCACTGGAGCCCTGGGTTGTGTGGTCTGTCTTGCTCCCCAGTTGTTCCTCCTGGTTTATCTGCCCAGGAAAGTGGGACTGCCCACTCCACCAGCTGCCACCTTGACCATCCAGTCCTCCAGCCACAACCTTGTCGTGCATCCTTTCTGCCCCAGCTGCCTGTCTCTACCCCTCCTACCAGTCTGAATGAATGTTTCTTCTTTAACTCCTTGGTTGTCGGATTTCCATACAGTTTGATTTTCTGGCAGTTCTGGTTGTTTTTTGTTTTTAAATTTGTTGTTGTCCTACATTTGGCTGTGTGAGGAGGCAGAGTGTATCTACCTGTGCCTTTATCTTGGCCAAAAGTCCCCCATTTCGTTTGTGATATTTCTTTTTTGGTCCAAAAAATGTACTTATCGCTGAAGTCTCAAGGTTATTATTCATATAAGTTAAAATACTAGAAAGATAAAAATTTATCCCACAAAATTCTCATTTTGTTCCATGCTCAAGAAAGGTTTTCTATTGGGAATTAAAGTGGGGAAGAAGGAAGGAGAGAGGAAATTCAAGGACTTCATATTTAAAGTGATTTCTAGCAGGTACAGAAAAAAAAATGGGGGAATTTACATTCAGTAAAACCAAAGCAAAAAGGTAGAACAAAATGAATCAGAAATAATGTCAGTTCAGAACCTGAAAATTAAAATACTTCTCTGAATAGAACAGATATGATTCCAAATTGAACATTGAGCTGAAAGCTGGGAAGCTTTCAAAACTAAACAAAAGGTAATCATAGTGAAGAATAAAAATAAATGTGTTTTCTTGTTCACATGTGTGGACAGTAGTTCCACAGCCACTTGCTTATTAAAATGGATTGTTAACCAGATGGTAAGCAAAAAAATGCAATGGATCATCAAATTGCTCATTTTAATGCTACATTCTCTCAATGAAAATCTATTTTTAAATTAAGACATAACACACAAGATAAAACATCAACAATATCTGAGTAATCATAGAACTGAGAAGGATTTTGAGTTAGCCGATGATGTACTATTTGGGGCAAGGTGAGTTTTTCTCTAAGTGGCCAATATTTATAATTCAAGGGCTTGTGAGGGATCTCTGTATACCTGTTCCTCATAGATAAGTGCTGACTCTGTGTAAGTGTTCCTACCTTTTCCAGGTATTGTAGCTCTGCACTTGTTGCTGCTGAGTGACTAATTAAAACAGGAAGTTACTCACCTAAGCACACAGGATGTAAGCTCTATCCTCAATGAGTTTCCATATCTGTGAATAAGTTACCAACTGCTGTTTAATAAACTATTTCAAAACTTAGGGACTTAAAAACAACTTACTGACCCATGATTCTGCAATGTGGGCTGGGCTTAGTCAGACAGTTCTTCTGCTGATCTGGCCTGGGACGACTCATGGTGGTTTGAGCAGGGCTGGATTATCTAACATGGCCTTATTTCACTACATCTGAGGTACCTCATTTCTATTTCATATGACCTTTCTATGTTTTTTACATGGAAGCAGCAGCCTTCTCAAGAGCAAACTCAAGTATATACTAAGCCAAGCCTCTGCTTACATCACTTGTATTGCTGTTCCACTGGCCAGTCACAGTGCTAAACCCAGAATCAAAGTGGGAGAAAAATCACATAAAATCACAAAATTCCAGAAATCATGGCTCAGTCAGGGATATTAATCAACAATACACTAAAACTCTCATTTGAGGTTGAGCATAAAGTGCAAATTTCTTAGCTTGACATTCAAAACTCTGTATATTCTTATCCCAGATTACATTTCCTTTGGTTGTCTTACAAAAAGTTTACAATAGCAAAAACAACCATATGCTTCAACTTGAAGACAAATTTTCATACATTATCCAGAATTCTATTTCTATTGTTAAAGCAATCTTATGGCCTCCATTTTTTTAACTCTGTCTATCTACCAAGAACCTTGTCCACCCCTCCAGGGCTCAGGTTATAGGTTACTCCTCTCATGAACACTTCCATGATTGTCCTAACAAATGGATATTCCTCCCTTCTCTGAACTTAATATCAGGGTGGCACAGTGTGGTGAAAATGACCCAGGCTTTGAAATCAGACAGGTCTAGTTTTAAATCCCAGCTCTTCCAATTATTAATTATGTGATTATGTCCACACTACTTCAGGTTCCTTAGCTACAAACTAGATCACTTTGTAGGGTTTTTGTGGGGAGATTAAGAGAGATGACATAGAAAAGCTTCTAGTACATTAAGTGACACCACAGTTTTGTGGGTCTAACTAGTGTTTAGGAGGCAGACCCATCAATTTTATGACAGAGGTTTTGCTTTTTATCCTATTTTGTGAACATTCATCAAAGAATGTGAATTTTTTACAAATATGTCACTTTTTTTTCATTTAAGCCAAGTATGCCTGAGCTAAAAAGCTAGACAAGATATATATCTATCCATATGTTATACTTTAATACAAATTTCAAAACATAAAGTATAGCAATATTCTCTACATTCAAATCCTCTTAATTTTATCTAAAACATGGTATTTATAAAACAAACAGCTCCTGCAACAAAACTAACACTAAGAAAGTTGTTTATTTTTTAATGGTTATAGTGGAGCTAATTTTCCTCATCAAGTACCTAATAGTATTTAGGAATGTAGGGTAAGTGGAGGCGGCCTGGCTTCCTCACCCAGGTGTCTGGATAACTAAGGGAAGTAGTGTACCCATACCCTTGGAGGGGCCTGATAACCAGTGTTCTCAGAGCCTTGAGACTGGGACCAATAAATGGTTCTCATTACATGAAGTGGGCTTGCATGCACAGAATTGTTATGTTATATAATTTCTGACATCTTGCCGGCTTTGTTCTCCTCTAGTACTTAAACAGGTAGAGACTCCCTGCTGGGGGCGATGATGATGAGAGACACGCAAGGGGACAGGTGCCACGATGGGTGCCACCCTGGGGAGCAAGGGCCATGACATGAGACATGTAGATAGACACAGCTTACAGCATGCGTGGCTTGCCCACCCATAAATACAGGCATGCCAGATATCCCAATGGCTCCATGAATATTATTCCATCTGCACAAATACCATGAACCTGCCTGGCCTTGAAGGGTGGCAACACAAAGACTCTTTAGGTTGCTTGAACACAACCATGAATGTGATACTGATAAGTAAATATTATATATCAGTTCAGTTAAACATTTGAGATAAAAATCTTAAAAACACAGATACGTATTTCCCAAGCCTGCCTTTCTGTCACTCCAGTATCTAGAGCATTCTCAATATTGGCTGAAGATACAAAAAGAGGAAAGAAAGAAAGTAGAGGGGGAAGTATATTTGTCATTCACTTTAATACCCTATTTATAAAAAGGAAAGTTAGTGGTCACTGCCTGGTAATTATCGAAACTGCTAAGTTGCTAAGACATCCTAAATGTCACCGAAGGAAAATGTTTTTTTAACCATGTCCCATTCATTTTTGCATCATTGTCTGTGTGTTTTTTAATTTGGCTCAAGGTATCTTTTGATTTCTTCCTTGATCTCCTTGTTAACCCATTTGTTGTTTAGTAACATGTTATTTAGCTTCCATGTCTTTGTGTGCTTTTCAGTTTTCTTCTGGTAGTAATTGATATCTAGTTTCATACTATGGTGATTGGGGAAGATGCTTGATATGATTTCAATCTTCTTAAATTTATTGAGACTTGTATTGTTGCCTAACAAGTGGTCTACCTTAGAAGAGGTTCCCTGTGCACGTGAAAAGAATGTATATATTGATGCTTTGGGATAAAATGCTTTCAAATTATCAATTAAATCCATATAGTCTAATGTATTATTGAAGGCTACTGTTTTCTTGTTGATTGTTTTGTCTGGGTGATCTTTCTAATGGTGTCAATGGGGTGTTAAAGTTGTTATTATGACTGTATTACTGTTGATCTCTCCCTTTATGTTGTCAATATTTACTTTGTCTACTTTGGTGCTCCTATGTTGGGTACATGAATGTTTACAAGGGTTTTATATTCTTGTTGGATTAATTCATTTATCATGAAATATCCCTCTGTGTATCTTATTATAGCCTTTGTTTTAAAGTCTATTTTTTATCTGATATAAGTATTGCTACCCCTGCTTTTTTTGTTTCCATTTGCATGACATATCTTTTTTCCATACCTTTACTTTCAACCTTTGTGTGTCTTTTGAACTGAAGTGGTTCTCTTGTAGGCATCCTATGTATGAATCTTGTTTTATTATTCATTCAACAATTCTGTCTTTTCATTGGAGCATTTAATCCATTTACATTTCAAGTAATTATTCATAGATATGTAGTTATTATCATTTTATTATCCACATTTCTCCTTGTACTTCTTCTCCTTCTCCTTCTTCTTTTCCTGCGTTCTCTCCCCATCTCCTCCTCTTTATTTTCCTTTTAGCATTTCTTGTAATACTGGTTCAGTGCTAATGAACTCCTTTATTTTTTTTTTTCTTTGTAATCTGGGAAGGTCTTTATTTCTCCTCCAATTCTAAATGATAGCCTTGCTGGGTACAGTAATCTTGGCTGTATGTCCTTACTTTTGATCACTTTAAATATTTCATGCCAATCACTTCTGGCCTGCAAGTTTCTGTTGAGACAACAGACAGTTGTCTTCCGGGAGCTTGTAGGTAACTAACTGCTTTTCTTTTGCTGCTTTTGAGTTCTTCTTTGTCTTTAACCTTTGTAATTTTGATTATGATGTGTTTTGGTGTGCACTTTTTTGGGTTCATCTTGTTTGGGAGTCTTCATGCTTCCTGATTTTATGTCTATTTCTTTCACCAGGTTCTGGAAGTTTTCAGTCATTATTTTTTCAAACAGGTATTCAATTTTTTTCTCTCTCTTCTCCTCTGGTACCCCTATAATGTGAATGTTTTTATGCTTGATGTTATCCCAGAGGTCCCTGAATCTATCCTCTTTTCCAAAAATTATTTTTCTTTTTTCAATTGGGAGTTTGCCACTATATTGTCTTTCAAGTCACTGAGTGCTGTTGATTCCATGTAATGTATTCTTTATTTCAGTTATTGTATTTTTGTATTTTACTAACAATTTTATTTATTTTTTTGTTTTTTATTGTTGTTCAAGTACAATTGTCTCCATTATGACCCCACCATGCCCCCTTGCCCCACTCATTCCCCCTCTCACCATTGAATCCACTCCCTTTGGCTTTGTCCATGTGTCTTCATACATGTTCCTTGATGACCCCCCCCCCATTATCCCTGATTATCTCTCTCCACCCTCCTTTCTGGTTACCATCAGATTGTTCTTTATTCCAACATCTCTAGTTCTATTTTGATTGCTTGTTTGTTTTGTTGATTAGGTTTCACTTATAGGTGAGATCATATGGTATTTGTCTTTCACTGCCTCACTTATATCATTTAGCATAATGCTCTCAAGATCT
>VMDR010014386.1:0-23607 GCA_007922815.1 Macrotus californicus | reverse complement strand
GGAACCTCCATTGGTTCCATGTGTTGTTATGCCAGTACCAGGCTGTTTTGATTACAGTGGCCTTTTAATATAGTTTGATATCAGGTATTGTGATCCCTCCTACTTTGTTCTTCTTTGTCAAAATTGCTGAGGCTATCCTGGGTTGTTTATGGTTACATAAAAATTTTTGAAATATTTGTTCTTTATCTGTGAAATATGTTATTGGTATTTTGATAGGATTGTGTTGAATATGTAGATTGCTTTGGGTAGTGTAGACATTTTGATGATGTTAACTCTTCCAATCCATGAGCATGGTACATGCTTCCATGTATTTATGTCTTCCTTAATTTCTTTCTTCAGTGTTGTGTAGTTTTCTGACTATAGGTCTTTTACCTCCTTGGTTAAGTTTATTCCTAGGAATTTTATTTTTCTTGTTGCTATAGTAAATGGGATTTTTTTCCCTATCTCTGTTTCTGATATTTCATTGTTGGTATACACAAATGCTTTCATTTTCTGAACGTTGACTTTGTATCCCACCGTTTTGCCAAATTCATTTATTAGGTTGAATGAATTTTTTGGTAGAGTGTATCGGGTTTTCTATTTACACTATTATGTCCTCTGCAAAGTGACAGCTTTACTTCCTCCTTTCCAATTTGGATGCCTTGTATTTCTTTCTCTTCTCTGATCCTGTGGTTAGAACTTTCGATACTATGTTGAATGGAAGTGGTGAAAATGGAGACCCTTGTCTTGTGCCTGATCTTAGGGGGAAAGCTTTTAGTTTTTGCCGTTTGAGTATGATGTTGGCTCTAGGTTTCTCATATATGGCCTTTATTATGTTGAGGTATGCTCCCTCTATTCCCACTGTGCTAAGTGTTTTGATCATAAATGGGTGCTGTACTTTATCAGATGCTTTTTCAGCATCTATTGATATGATCATGTGGTCTTTGTCTTTCACATTGCCCATGGGGCGTAACTATCCTTCTGTCCCTGGGGTGAATCCCACTTGATAAAGGTGTGTGATCTTTTTAATGTCTCTTTAATGTATTGCTAGATCCTGTTTGGAAAATTTTTTGAGGATTTTAGCATCTATGATCATCAACAATATTGGCCTATAGTTTTCTTTCTTTGTTGTGTCTTTATCTGCTTTTGGAATTAGGTTAATACTGGCCTCATAAAAAGAATTTGGGAGTCTTTCCTCTTCTTGAGTTTTTTGGAATAGTTTGAGAAGAATTGGGGTTAGCTCTTCCCTAAATGTTTGTTAAAGTTCTCCTGTGAATCCATCTAGCCAGGGCTTTTGTGTGCTGGGAGTTTTTTTATTACAGATCCAATTTTACTTAGCTGCTATCGGTCTATTCAGGCTTTCTGCTTCTTGGCTCAGTTTTAGAGGTTATATGTTTCTAGAAATTTGTCCATTTCACCCAGGTTTTCAAATTTCTTGACATTTGGTTGTTCATAGTAATTTCTTTCTTTTTTGTCTTTTTAAATATTGTATTCATTTATTTTTAGAAAAGGGTAGGGAGGGAGATAAAGGGGGAGAGGAACATCAATATGTGGTTGCCTCTCATGGGCCCCCTACGAGGGAAGTAGCCTGCAACCTAGGAATGTGCCCTGACTGGGAATCTAACTGGTGACCTTTTGTTTTGCAGGCCAGCACTCAATCCACTCAGCCACACCAGCTAGGGCAGTTGTTTGTAGTAATTTCTTACAATCATTTGTATTTCTGTGGTATCTGTTGTAATTTTGCCTCTTTCGTTTCTGATTTTATTCATTTGGGTCATCTCTCTTTTTTTTCTTGGTAAGTCTGGTTTTAAAGGCTTGTTAATTTTGTTTATCTTTTCAAAGAACCAGCTCCTGGATTTATTGACCCTTTGGATTGTTCTTTTTTGTCTCTGTGTCACTTACTTCTGCTCTGATCTTGATTATTTCCTTCCTTCTACTCACTCTGGGCTTTGTTTGTTGTTCCTCTAGTTTTTGTACGTGTAGGGTTAGGTCATTTATTTGAAATTTTTCTGTCTTTTTTAGGTAGGCTTGTATTGCTATGAACTTCCCTCTCAAGACTGTCTTCTCTGTGTCCCATAGGTTTTGGGTTGTCGTGTGTTCATTTGTTTCCAGAAACTTTTTGACTTCTTCCTTGATTGCATTGTTTACCTATTCATTGTTTAATATGTTATTCAGTCTCCATGTACTTGACTGTTTTTGAGTTTTGTCCTTGAGTGTGGTTTCTAGTTTCAAGCCACCGTGATCCAAGAAAATGATTGATATGATTTCAATTTTATTGAATTTGTTGAGGCTTGTTTTATGTCCTATCATGTGTTCTATCTTTGAAAATGTTCCATGTGCATTTGAAAAGAATGTATATTTTGCTTCTTTGGGGTGAGAGGTTCTGTATATATCAGTTAAGCCCATTTGATCTAGCATGTCATTCAGTGCCGCAATGTCCTTGTTGATTCTTTGTTTGGAAGATCTGTCCATTGTTGACAGTGGGGTGTTAAAATCCCCTCCTATGAGTGCGTTGCTGTCCATATCTTTCTTGAAGTCCTCCAAGATTTTCCTTATATATTTGGGTGCTCTTAAGTTGAATGCATATATGTTTACAATGTTTATAGCTTCCCAGTGGATTCTTCCCTTTACTATGATGAAATGACTTTCTTCGTCTATTTTTGTTGCCTTTGTTTTGAAATCTATTTTGTTTGATATAAGTTTTCGACCCCGGCTTTTTATTACTGTCCATTTGCTTTTAATATTTTTTTCCAACCCTTCACTTTTGGTCTGTGTTGGTCTTTTGTTCTGAGATGAGTCTCTCATAGACTGCATATATATGAGTCATGTTTTCTTACCCATACAGATACCCTGTATCTTTTTATTTTTTAATTTAATTTATTTATTTTAGAGAGAGGGGAAGGGAGGGAGGAAGAGAAGGAGAGAAACATCAGTGTGTGGTTGCCTCTCGCACACCGCCTACTGGTGGCCTGGCCCACAACCCAGGTGTGTGTCCTGCCTGGAATCGAACCAGTGACCCTTTGGTTCGCAGGCCAGCACTCAGTCCACTGAGCCATAGCAGCCAGGGCTACCATATGTCTTTTGATTGCAGCATTTAATTCATTTACATTTAAGTTTACTATTGATAGGTATTTATTCATTGCCATTTTTTCCTTTTGTATCTCTGTTGCACTCACTCTCACTCTGTACCCTTATCTTCTTAAAGCAGTCCCTTTAGCACATCTTGCAGTGCTAGTTTGGTGGAGGTGTATTGTTTCAGCCTTCTTTTGTCAGGGAATCTCCTTATTTTGCCTTCAATTTTATTTGAGAGCCTTGATGGATAGAGTGGTCTTGGTTGCAGGACTTTGCTTCTCATTACTTGGAATATTCCTTACCAATCTCTTCTGGCTTGCAGCATTTCCATTGAGAAGTCAGCTGTTAGTCTTATTGGACTCCATTGTATGTTACTATCTGTGTCTCTCTTGCTGCTTTAAGATTCTCTCTTTGTCTTTAAAATTTGACATTGTAATTATGATGTGTCTTGGAGTAGGCTACTTTGGGTGCCTCTTGATTGGGACCCTCTGTGGGAAAGGAGGTTTTAATAAGCCTGTGACATACCACCATGTCACCTTTTTAGAAATGTAAGCAGGTTTATTTCTCAAATGTTTGCCCCTAAAATTTAAATCTTTTTTTTAATGCACTTTGAAATCATTTTTTCCCATTATCCATCTGTCCATCTGACATCCATCCTATGAGCAGATTCTTTTTGGACACTAGCAGGCACTGTGATGGGTCTTCAGTCCACAGTGATAAACAATACTCACAAGCTCCCTGTGCTCTTGGACCTTATGATGTAATGGGGAGGCTGACCTTAAACAAAAACCATACACGTCAATATATAATTGCAACCTGTGTGAAGTGCCTTAAAGGAAAGGTACAGTGTGCTATAAGAAAAGGAGTGAGCAGAGGAAAGTTCCTGGGGTCTTCTTATTTTGTCCTTAAGCCAGCTGGTTAGGCAGGTTTGGAAATAAAAATATTTATTGAATAGTTATGAAGTCCTTGTCAAAGAACTAGATTATGTAAGGGGCATAAAAGAAGTAATTAGACAAAAAATTTGTTCATGAATAACTTACAACTTTGGTAGTTACACAAACAAAAACAACTTGAAACCTCAAGAGGTGCCAAGTTATGTGCTAAAACTTCAAAGGAGAGATCTGTGGAGGTTAGAGTAAACTGAGAAGGCTTCCTGAAGGAGGTGGTTCTTGAGCTGAGGCTTAAAAGAAAAGGAGGATTTGAACCAGTGGTGAAGAGAGAGTAGAATCACTTATGCAATTCAAGGAGAAGAAATCCTGAGCATAAGTGGAAAGATAAAAAGAAGCCTGTTGGATGAGGCATCTGAGGGTCAATAAAGAAAATTTTTGTCTTGGCCGGGTAGCTCAGCTGGTTAGAGCATCATCACAATATGCCAAGGTTGCAGTTTCCTTTAAATAGAATGCTTTTAAAAGTAAAAATGGCCTCACCCTGGGAAAATTGAGATATGTGATTATCCTGTTTTAATATGACCAGAGTACAGGGGCTTGGTCCCAAAAAGCAGGACAGGAGAATAAAGTATACAGATGTAGTTCCTTTGACCCACGGTCCATGTATACCATGTGGGTTTGCCCATAGTTTACTAATTTGATATAATTTGTTGGCATTCCTTGGTCATTTAAAAAAATTCTGATCCATTCCTGAGATTGGTCTCAGCTGTCTGAAAAGGAAGCAATCAGAATAACTTGGAGACAGTACCAGTACATAAAAACATCGTACTCTGAGTGTGTATGTCAGTGGAGACTCGACTCCAAAGGGAATCAACCTAAAGATTATTAGGACATTATTGTGATTGGAGCTAATAGAGGAATTCTGAATATCTAAGATTATGCCAAGGGGCTTGTTTTCTGTTGAATCTGTTGTAAGAAAAAAGCCTTTCCTGTTGGACTACTGGAGACTCACTAAATGGTGCTAAATGCTGTTATCCCACTTGGGAGAATGGCAGCCTAGATGCTCATCCGTTCTTTTCTGCTGTATTAGAGAGCTGGAGGCCCCAGATCCCATTAGTTTGAGAGAGGATACCTGCCTAAAATTTTAAGAACTACCCTGGCCAGTGTGGCTCGGTTAGTTGGAGCATCATCCCACACACTGAGGGGGTGGGGGTTGGATTCCCAGCCCAGGTGCATGCCTAGGTTGCAGGTTCAATCCCCACTCGAGGCATGTTCAAGAGGCAGCCAATTGATGCTTCTCTCTCACACTGTTGTTTCTCCTTCCCTCCCTTCCTTCCTTCATTCATTCCTTCATTCCCTCCTTCCTCTTTCTCTCTCTTTCTTGTCCATAAACATTTTTTTAAACTTTAATAACCATTTTCTAGTCACCTCTTGCACATAGCTGGTATCATAGCCTCAACTTACACTCCCTGAGTTTGCCATGTCTGCGTCTGGCTAATTTTATAAAGGTTTATCAAACTCTATGGCCATCTCATGTTACATGCTTTTGAAAATAAGAGATAATTTTTTCTTTCTTTGAAGGATGATATAATTGCTACTTGTATAAAATAGTTCAACAAGTAGGTGGATATAATGCCTGCTCTGAGGTTCCCCAGAGAGGAGTGAAGGGAGAATATTGCAATAAATCACCAGCTGAATGGTGGGTTGCTTTCTAAGTGTGGTGAGAACGCTGGGCTGTGGGAGTCTGGTGGGAAATGCCTCTCCGGGAGGCTGGAGTTGCCTGCTGCCCTGCAGGGCCTGTTTGTAGGTTTGGAAACAAGTTGGGAGGCCCTGCCCCTCTCTGCACAGCCACTCTCTGCCCATTTTGTCCTCCTTTATTTTAGGTCCCTTTGTCTTACTGGCTTTGCTTTCACCTTTGGTTTTTGGATTATTCTTCCTTATTTTGGAGCAGATTAGCATCATCTAACCGAATTTTAGGCTTGCTTGATTAGGTGCTCGAGATAATTTGGGGGGACTTAAATAGGGCAGAATTTCAAAGCCTTGCAAATGTATAATTATATGTGAAGTGTAGATGCAAGTAAGGAGTTAGAAGTTAGCACCTTCTGCTGGTGTAGCAGAGGGACATTTTCTAGTCAGAGGACAGCAGCGAGGTGGGGACTGTACTGATAGCATCTGCTGCTCGTGTTCTTTCAGTGCAGCGCCCAGCACGGGATTCTCAGTGACCACAGGGCATTAGCTGCTGTGGGGATTTTTCCACTGAGACCTGACTTTCCTTTTAGCTTCCACAAAAAAGTGAATCTGGCGACGGTGAGGCCGAAAGAATGCATGGCACTTATATCCATTTTGCTCCTATGTGGTAGTCTGGCTGATGGCTGCCAGCCTCTAATCCAGTGTAAGCAGAACTATTAATTTCTGGAAGATAATAGTAAGATATTGGAGTAATCACTGTAAAGGACAAGTTAGTTGGAAACTCTTATTCCAGTTTTTGCTATGTAACAGATCATCCCAAACTTAGTGATATAAAGCAACAATTATTTATTATTGTTTTCTCTCATGGTTCTGGGGGTCAACGGGGCTCAGACAGATGGTTCTTCAGCCCTCCGGGTTCTTATGCATTGGCCTTCAGATGGCGGTTGTGACTGGAGGCATCTCAAAGGCTTTCTCACATGTCTGCCCATCAACACTGTCTGTTGACTTGATCTCATCTGGGGCTGTCAGCCAGAACACCTGCTTTTGGCTTCTCTATGTAGCCTGCGTTTCCTCACAGCATGGTGGTTGGCTTCTAAGAGCCAGTATCTCAAGAGCTATATAATTTTTTTTTATGACCTAGCCTTGAAGTTCACCCAGTAACAATCCCGCCTCATTCTGTTCATTGAAAGCAAGCCACTGGAATAGCCTCTGTTCAAAGGAGAGGAATTAAACTTTCCCTGTTAATGGGAGGAGTGTGAAAGAATTTATGGACATGTTTTAAAACCATCACAACTCTTTTGATGCCATGCTTCATTCAAATTGGATAATTTTTGAAGTTTTTCTTTTTAAAGGAGATTTTTTTCAAAAGAGACATACGGCACCCAAATAGTCCAGCAGGCTCTTTCCATCTGCAGCTCCTACTGTCCAGGTGGAAAGGGAGACTACACTCCATGGCAGAACTTGGTTTGAGGCCAGTAGTTTGAAATGCTTCTGATGGTGCCCACACCCTTTGGGCAGTTAGTTCTCTCTCCCAACCAGTAACTGAAGTGACCCTGTCTCCCCACCCATCAGTCATGGGGTGTCTTCAACTCTTCCTCTGTGCCAAGAATACTGCGAAACTATAAAGACGAAGAAATCAAAGTTTCTTCACTTTCATAATTCTCTATCAGCTCATTATTCTCTTATACTTTCTGTTTTTAGCCTTTCCTCTTCTTTTCTTCTCCCCAGATACTTTCCTGAGACCCTTCACCTGGCAGAGCCACCCCAGGCTAGATTTGGCTTCAAAACATATGGGTGTTGTGCTCATTGTGTTCTTCAGCTGCTTAATCATTGAGGTCTGCTGACATTTTATGAGGAGTAAACCTTTCTTATTTTTCTGAAGCTTAGAGAGTCTGTTTTCCATTGTTAAACAATTGGTACACCCGTGTTTTAGGACTGCCCCTGCTTTCAGCCAGCTTAGACAAGTAGCTAGCATCAACAGGGGTCTTTGTTCTGCGTTCCTTGAGAGTTAGAACCATGTCTCTTGTTGATTCTCTTCAACTGCTAGAACATAGTAGTGTCTCAGGAAATATTTACTGATTATTTGATGTATTTCACATTCTTTAAACTGGATTTATGTTAGAATAAAAAGAAAAAAGTGAAATAAGGATTTCTTCAGAAACCTTTGATGCCTTCATTTGGTAAAATTGTTAAGTTGTTTTAAAGTGTACTTGTTATTTATTTCTTCCTTATTGAGCTTGCCAGAATCAGCTCCTTGATGTGCCCTCCAACGCTGCTACTATTTGCCGCATGGACGCATAGCCCAGATGAGGATCCTGAGTGCAGGGCAAACACCTTGAGTGCTGTTCAGCATTTCCCCCACAGCAGCGCTAGGGGAACATGCAGTGCCTTCATATCCAGGCAGCTGCCAGATGGAAAAAAGACTGTGGAGCGCACTTCCCCAGCAGTCTGGGTGGGACTGAAGGTCAGAACATGGCCAGTTGCCTAACAGCAGTTTTTTCTCAATGCTCATTCTGAGTATTGGCTAAAGGTGACTTGGTCAAGGGGTTGTGATGTTGTCAGATGATTGGCCAAGGGCCACAGGTAAGTGAAGTGATCCGCTCTGTGCCGTGCTGTGATTCCAGTTTCTGCCTCAGCAAACTTCCAACTCATCACCCAGTATGGATCTCCAGAGACTGTTGCCAGATAGTCAAAATGTGAATGTATTTGTTGAATGTCAGAGGTCTGTTGGACATGTCTGCTGAAAATAAATGTCATTTTGGTCACATGGGTAAAGAAGATTCAGCAAATTCTGTGTAAACTGAAACCTGGATAAGTTGTTTGACCTCTAGCATTAATATTTTCTTTGCAAATACGGATGCCCTCCACGTGTCCTTGTGCTCTCACATCTCATGGGCTGCTGCAGCTCCCCCTCCCCGCACCTTCCCCTCCCCGCACCTGCACTGGAGATGGGCTCTGCCCCACCTAATGGCTTTAGGACTGAATTTTGGGAGGAGAAGAGGAAGAAGAGCTTCATATTATTTTTTATTTTCCTTTACTTGTGGGAGATGAATATTGCCAAAAGTGAATGAGGTAAACTAATGCTCTGGTTTAAGAGTCTGGGCGTAGTCATTCATTCACTCATTCATTCATTCATTCACAGACTGTGGACTGAGCCCTTTCTTGTGGCACTGTTCTACAAGTGGGAGATTCAGCAGTTAGAGAGGGGAAGGTCTGTCTTCAAGGGCCTGTCATTTCTAACAGAGCATAAATACAGCACGCAGCTCCTGTGCTCATTTCTCCTTGTGCTATAAATGTCACCTGTGCATTGCTCACCGATGTCCCTAACCCCATTTCCTGTTAAAGAATATCAAAGAACAGTCACATTTTTGCTGCATACCAGCTCTTTGAGCATTTCTTAAATTGCTTGATGTGGGACTATGGTTTGACTATGGCTAAGATTAAGTCTTCAGGGAATTCTGAGATTCTCTTCAGAACCGAAGATTGCTATAAAACTCTGTGTCTGCACTGAGGGTTGTAGAAAGTCTGTGACCAAAATGTGAACGAAGTGCAGGAGAGAGCAGGAGACAGAGACTCAAAGAGAAGAAACTAGCTTACAGAGAAGGAACTGGCAGTCAGCTTGCACTACCTTCATATTTGGGTGGATGGATGGATGGATAAAAATAAAAGACAAAACCTGAGCACTAGGATGTTTTCTTTTTAAAATGAAAACTCGGCCCAGCGTTTCCACTTGTGCCCGCTGAACTGGAGACATCAGGGATCGGCAGCCCGTCTTCCACTGACATCGGCAACAGCAGATTTAAGTCTCCACAGCAGAATTGCTTTCTAACCCTGACACACAGGGCTGGTCATTGAATTAGGAACATTTTGAGCTGTCAGCTAATTTTGCTGCTCAGGCAGTTGCTTTGTCCCAGTCTGCTCCATCTTTGAATCGCTTAAGTGGCTTGCTTACTGGTAAGGGAAGTGTTTCTGTTGCCATGATATAGGCGTATAGTTTACGTCTCCATAAGTTATGCTTCCTGTTCTTCCCCAGGGCAATACTTAGGGATTTCAAATTATTACAGACATTGTTGCATGAGTTTTGATGGTGCTCAGCCACTTGTGATTGAGCTGAATTGAATTAAATTAAACTTGCATCTCATTTGTATAAAATCCCTCCATTGCCCTCTTCATCAGCCCTTCCTTCCCTCCTTCCTTCCACCCACCCCCCCCCACTGGTTTTCCAGCACTTACTATGTGAGACACTATGCTCTGGTATATTTACTGATTATTTGATGTATTTCACATTCTTTAAACTGGATTTATGTTAGGATAAAGAGAAAAAAGTGAAATAAGGATTTCTTCAGAAACTTTTGATGCCTTCATTTGGTAAAATTGTTATTTTAAAGTATACTTATTATTTATTTATTCTTTATTGAGCTTGCCAGAATCATCTGTTTGATGTAGTTTACTGAAGACAGTCTTACTCCCAGAAATTTGGGGTTAGAGGACAGACAGTCCTCAAGTTAACAAACAAAAATATAATGACAGATTGTGAAGTGTAACGAGAAACACACAAGGTACCCTGAGAGGCATTAAGTGATGGATGTGGAAGTCTGGGCTTCCCTAGGACGGGTGAAAGACCTCTCGAAGGTAACGTGTAAGATAAGGAGTGAAAAATGAGATGGGTTTAGTGATGGGAAAAACAGGGTTGAAGAGTGTTCCAGGCAGAGGGCGAAGCACATACGAGGGACCTAGGGCAGGAAAGCACTTACAATTTTGAGGAGCTGGCATGGTGGGAGTGTAGCGGGCAAGGAGGAAGATGGCACGAGGTGAAATGGGGCAAACAAGCGAGGGCTAGCTCTCTCAGGGCTTTGTAGGCCATGAGAAAGTTTAGATTTTATTCAGGCAGTTCTCCCTTGGCTGCTGAGTGAACAGGGCATTAACCTGAGATGCCTATAGATTTGCTTATGAATGGGGAGGTTGCTTTTCTTGATTAGTATATCTTGGAATGTTGGATGGGTAAAATGAAACAATGTATTGTAAACATGCTTCCTCCACACCTGTGCAACCCTGTGTTTGTCCTCTCTTCTGAATGTGTACATTAGCACTTGGGACTTCTATGTCAGCTGTTTAGTGTTTAGTGTGTTCTCAGTTACGGACTTGTTCATCCCCTGTCTCTACCAGCCAGGTTGCTAGCTCTTTGAGAACAGAGGCTTTGTCTCACAGGGCCAGGACACAGAGCCCCACTAGAGTAACACGTAGGTTTGTTTGTTTTAAGGACTTGTGACTTCCTTTATTTAAAAATGTACCTATTGGTTTTAAAAAATAATTATAAGTAATATATGGGGAGACCAAAGTAGGCTTACAGGTGTTCATGTGGAAAATAATACAATATTTCATAAATAATGATACAAGAATGAATTGTTTTGTGTACTCATTAATGGTCAACCTACTTTTGCCCCACTCTGTATTTTACCTACTTTTGTATATGTTTAAATTTTTTTTTGGTAACAAATGGAAAGCAAAGTAGGTTGTTAAAAAAAAGCAATATGGGGTAAAGTACAAAAGAAAAATTCTCTGCTATATCGTAGGGGCTGCATAATTTTGCTTTAATTGCTGCTGTTAAAATTGCCTTTTTAAGTGGCTGCGTGGTTTCCCACTGTTGGTGGCAATGCGGCCTCCTGGTTCCTCACCAGTGTGTGATAATGTCAGGCTCTTCACTTTTACACACCTGAGCATTGAAAATATATATCCAGATTTACATTTCCCTGATAAGTGAATATTATTTTATATTTTTATTGGTACTTACATTTCTCTTCTCTCTTCACATCCTTTGTCATTTTTTCTACTGAATTGTCTTTTTATTGATTGCAGAAAAGCTTTATATATCCTAGATCCTAATCCTCTGTTATATATATTGTAAATATTTGGTCCCAGTCTCCTTTATTGTTCTACCTTTGTTTCAGTTCACGTTCAGCAATAATGAATGCGTAGTGGCCCTTCTTCCATTTCAGGATAGAGAGTATTGTTGCTGATGGTGTGTCCCATGTGTAGCCCGAGATGGTGTTCTGAAATGCCCTTTCAGAACTTCCTGGCGTGATCCATCAGCACACCAGGAAGAACAGTCATCACCATTTACTGCCTGGGCCCAATAGACTCTTTTTGGTTTTTAGCTATCTTACAAATAACTTTGAAAAATAAGGATAAAAGGATAGTAAAACAAAAACTTCATTTGAAATCTTAATAATAATTTCAATGTAACAACCCCAAATCTTTATTTCATATTCTCCTGATTTTGAGTGTGTGAGTGAGTGAGTGTGTGTGTGTGAATATAACTAACTGCTCATCTGCTGTCGTGCATGAACCTGGAAGATACCCATCTTGAAAATACTGGTTCTGGGGTTCAGATGTATCTCTAATAGGCTCTAACTTACTACTCTGGTGGTTCTTGCACTCATCAAAATGCAAAATTTGAAGAATTTTTTGAAACCTTTAATGAGTCAAATTTGTCAAAGAGAGGACAGCTATCTTTTTTGCTCTATAATTCAAACATTTTCATTTTTGGATTTATAAACCAATTAAAATGTCAATTCATTGAAGTTTTTGTTTCTTTATCATCTATATCCTTCCCGTCACCTTTGTTTATGAACCTGCCTTCAGCATCTGTCCACTTAAGAACTTTATTAAAATTTGGCGCCCAGGTCTCACAAAAGATGCAAGAACATGGTCATACGCCCTGTTAGCACCCAGGAGGGCCCCGGGTCTCGCCGCAGAATTAGTGCCCGGGACAGTCTTTCTGCCTGAATGACAAAGGGAATGACAGTGCCTTGTTCCTTCTTGTCTTAGACACCCGTGGTGTGCTCATCAGTTCTCGAGTTTGAGAAAACTCATTTAGTGTTTCGTCATTTGAAGACGCATACATTTTGCTGGAACATCGGTCTCACCGTCGTCAGAGTCACGGGTGCTGCCGTTTGTCCCCTCTGCACCCATCTGCTGCTTTGTCTAATAACTAGGTGCTTCTGTCAGTTTTCTTCTTGCAGCCTTTGGTGACTGACATTTTTTAAATCCTGAATTCTCAACTGCGTTCAATAAAAGCTGAAAGCAGACTGCAGAGATAGTGTCTTCAGTCTTTTATACCTTAGTTAGAGCTGATGCAGTGCTTTGGGCAATGCAGTAAGAAAATTGAAGGATAGTGCAGTAGTGATTATTTATTTCATCCTGCAAAATCCTTTTCGATAATCTCATCATTTTCCTTTTTCTTATTATTTTAGTCATGTTTTTTTTTTAAAAAAGGCCTAGTTGTAAATAATCCAAGATACAGACAAAAATAATACCACTAGAATCCTATAGTATAGCTTAAATTTATAAAAGGTTATGGTGGATCCACATAGTAATTACAAGATAAAATGAATTTTATTTTGTTTTTAAAAATAAATATAATCTCTTTGTTCTTTGGAAGATTCTGAAAAGGTTAACATTATGGAGTAATAATCATCTCAAATAGAAAGGAATTTTTCCAAAAAGAAAGTCAAAAACTAAAATTGGGCCCAGTGGCCCTAATGTTATACCAAGGACTGAGTTGGCTGGCAATACATGCTGACTGTTCATGAAGATCTTATTGTGAAGTCAACTGGAATGGAGGTGACACTTAATTAGTTTTAGCCTTTCTTTACTACACGTAACCCTGCTAGAGTTTACTCGGCTTTCAGCCTTTTGTTCTGACCTTCCCCTATCTGTGCAGCATGGACAGAAAGAATAAGTTCACTTCTTTCTCACTCAGGTAGGTGCTTCCTCTACCTGTTCCTTTAGTTTGCAGGAGCCCTGCTGATAAATCTCATGGGTCTCTCTTCTAAGCCTCTTTTCTCTACCCAAGCCCTTGAGCTGGGAAATGTCGAGGTGAGGTGCATCTCTGTTGAGCAGGGAGCGCTGCCAGTGTCCCAGCTGGGAAGACTCTCTAAGAGGTGTGTGTGCCAAGCACGACATCATTGTGTGCAGGCATTGCAGGCATCTGCCAACCCCAGGGGCAGGCTGTCAGTACAAGTGCCACGTTGACATGACATTTACAAGTTCAGAGTCTAGAAGAGGATTGGCAGTGGGACACCTGTCAGCTGCCTCGTGTAGGGCGACAGTCACTGGGCCAACTTTGATTGTCTGACTCAGAAATCGCAGTCAGGAAGTAGTACTTGCTACAGGGTTTGAAGCTATTACTCCTACTTTTCTACAAAGTGATGAATCACGTTAGCCTGTCCCTGGGCTGGGGGAACCATAGCGGTTGGTGCAGAAGCTGGAAGCAACTCTGGGTGTGACTGAGGGCTCTGTCACTTCCTGTGTGACCCTGGCAAGTGACTTAATTTATGTAAGCCTCAGTTCCCAGCTATAAAGTAGGGATAATGATATCACTTTCTTCTTAGGGTTATTGGATGGATTAAATAACTTTTAAAGTGCAAGCACTTTTCCCAGTATTTGTCCAATGTTAAGTGTTCAATAAATGTGAAGTATTTTTCACGTTCTTGAGAAACTCATAAGAAATTCAGGTTTCCATCTGTCCCTGTATTTTAATGACAAATATATACATACTGTAACTTGCCAGGGACATGTCATGACATGAGCGTGTGTGTGAGACTCTCTCTTTGACTTAAGAACTGCGGGAACACTTTGCACAAGAAGCCCAGGACATGCTTTTCTTTATCTCTCTAGGAAAATTTACTGCTAGAATCAGGGTCATTTGAGCATCTCTACAGCTTCTTTGTCGCAGACACCATTGGGTATTAAGAATTTATTTCAGTAATAGCAGTCTTTTGATTGGCCTGGAACTTTCCTACGGTATATTCTGATGCAAAGGAAGACCTGGAGCTGTTTGGAAGGGCATACTGTGCTTGACAGGGAGACTGTCTTTTTGTGTGGGTAGCACGGCGCTTGGTTTCAAGTCTTTTGTCATGATCTAGTAGCTAGATAACAGACTTTTTGTGTGTGCTGCTTTCGGCAGCACTGGGTGTATTTCCTTGAATCATTTTCAGTGCCGTTAGTAATTCTGTCAAGTGATAAAATTCTGACCTTTCCCCCTTGTTTTTCAGATCTTCAAAGCTGCTGCGGGCATTTTACGTCCCCTTCCTGTCAGACCAGCACACGGTGTATGCAAACTACACCATCCTCAAGCCCCGGAAAAGCAAGCGCAGCAGGAAGAAGAGTGGAGGCTAGCAGCACGCCTCCGACCCCAGAGGACAACCGTCTGCTCTAATGATTCCACGGACAGGACTCCCTCCAAGTCATCGCTTGTAACATTTGTAATAAAGGCCATCTGACATCCATACTGGGATCTGGGTGCTTTGGGCTAGTCAGAGTCAGTCAAGTTCACTTCTTGCCTGCGCCTCTGTTCTGCAGACCTTTTGCAGCTAGACAGAGAAAGGCCCTAAAGTCCAGGTAGATAATGGCGCTCCACACCTCATTGTTTCTCTTCTGTTCAGTTATTTATTAGACCGGAGAAGAGCAGAATCGACTCATAGGAAGAACTGAACATCTGTGAGCTGGATGGCTGTGTCAAGCTGTTCCCCGCGCTCTGGCATCCGAGAACTAACAAGCTTCTCGTGGGCCATATGGGCTTCTCCACCAAAGCTGTTTGGCAGCTTCTAGCAGACCTTGTTGTTCGAGCCCTAGTGCTGAAAATAAGCACAGCACAGTTGCCTGCCGACGTGTCCTTTTCACCTCGAGCAAGACTCAGCTTCTCTAAAGCGCTTCACAGGACTAGGACCCTGTCCTGGAGATATCTCAGGAAAAAGGCAACTATTTGAGGAATTGTGACCTCATTTCATGATTTAGGATGCCTCTTATTTTCGTTTTACCTCCTTTACAACAAACTGTAACTATGAGGATTGTTTTGTTTTGTTTTTTAAGTTTTAGCATCTAATGTCTTGAATTCAGGACTTTCCTGTGTACAGTCTCTAGACAAGACTATAACTGTACAGGACATATTTGGAGAAAATTCATTCTATCAATTGGTAGATTTGGATAACATCACATTTTTAAGTAATGCATTCTGTTGCCATTTCTGAAGAGATTGAGAATTTCTCTGTTTTAAACAATCCTAGTCAAAAAGACCAGTGTGTGTTTATAGCACCTATTTTTGAGTCTGTGTATGGCAAAGCGCATCTTGCATGGGGCACTTCTTGTCTGGTAGGCAATTATAAGGACCTAATATTTTAATAAGGATGTACTATTACTTTACCCTGACATACATTATTTCATAGTTCATAAAGCACTTTTGCATTAATCTCATTTGATCCTCTCCCACGACGTGAGGAAACAAGGCAAGTGGTTTTATACCCATTTTACAGATTAAGAAACTGAGACTACAAGGGGAGGTAAAGTCACACAGGGTCACACAGCCGATGACAGCGCTGGAACTGGAACCTAGGTTGCCTCACTTCCCATCTAAACATTACTTGAAAGAATGGCGAGGTTGGCCGGAGACCTGATTGATAATGTAACTTTATATTTTAACAAAGAATTTTGTCTGTATTTCCTTTGAGTTCTTTGGAGCCTCCAGTCTTTCTGTTGGTTAGACTGTCACCGCAGCAGGGCCTCGGGGTGCAGCCTCGCTGGTGGCAGGAAACAGTGCTCATGTTGGGAGCCATGCTCCTTTGTAGCCGCACGAGATCCAGTATCAGTTCCATTTCTGTAGTCCGTCTGGGGTCACGTAATAGGTGCCTTATTTCCCTAAGAGTAAATGTGTCTAGTGTCTGCAAATAGGTTGAATCTATTTTTCAGTTTCCATCTTGCCTTTTTCAAAGAGAAGGGCTTTGGATAGGAACTGTCTGAGAGGGGAAAAGTGAAAAGGGAAGAAATGGCTTGTCACCACGTAAAACGTCTCCCCTCTGAGGGAGGATCCGGGATCCGGTGGAAGCCCTGGAGCGGCAACAGGTCAGGACCGTGTGGGGTGGTAACGGGAGAGTGAAGATTAACTGGGGTCCCACTTGCTGATTGAAAGTTCCTGGCATTTAATTCTCAGTACTTGATTACTTTTTCCAAATGCTGGTACATTTGGACTGACTACAGGACAGAGAGTTTTCGGGGAAATACCTTGCCACGCCTACACGGACAGTGCACTTACTGTGTCTGTCTGTTTCACAGCGGCTACCGCCCTGGGCTTTCTGCAGAGGTGAATAAGAGCATTCAGTAACAGGTCCATGCTGAGTGGCTTTCTGTAAATCAAAGCGGTACAATGCTGATCTATCTTACCATCTTGCACATGAAAAAAAAGCCTTCTGAGCAAGAACTTACTGTAATATAGCACAGAAAAAGGTCATGATTGGCCCAGGGATTCCTTGGGAATATCAGTTCCTATCCCTTTTAAAACCTGACTTTGGTTTTCTTTAGGGAGAGCACAATAAATTGCAGACACAGTGCCAGTGCTGCAGGTCAGGGATCGAAAATGAATGGTTTTTGTTGTGGAGGCATTCTTCACGTGATAACACATCTAAAAATCTCCATCTCAGCCTTGGCTGGTGTGGCTCAGTGGGTTGAGCACTGGCCTACGAACCAAAGGGTTGTGGGTTCAATTCCCAGTCGGGGCACATGTCTGGGTTGCAGGCCAGGTCCCCAGTAGGGGGTGTGTGAGCAGCAACCACACATTGATGTTTCCCTCTCTCCCTCCTTTCTCCTCTCTAAAAAGTAAATAAATAAAATCTTTTTAAAAAATCTCCATCTCAGTAATACAGTGAGGTTAGCTTTGCCTGTGAAAAAAGATTTTCAGAACACCTGGTCAAAGTAACATTTTTCCTTTAGAGAATCAAGGTTCCCTCATGAGCTGACTGCTCTGCCCACTGTCAGGATAAAGTGTCTGAGGTACTCAGTTCTCCACAGATTATTGAAAATCAGAGGAATGAAGGACTGCTGCTTATTTGTAATAACCTTTGATTATGGAGCTGAGTGTAGGAGTAGGTGTAATTGGCAATCCGGGACTCTGATCTCTTAAGTAGCCATATCTGAACACTGCATCTTATGACACTGAGTCCCATTACTGAACCAAACTGTAATAGGTACGTATTATCAAAGTTTACCTGTCACCTGGTAGTTGTCATCTGATAAGAAAGAAGACTGGTTACTTTAATCTCGTGGGATAGTCACAGAAAATTGAAGCCCGTCCTCTATTACTAAATTCAAGTTTAGGAACAGATTGTTTTAAATCAAGGGTGGTTCCTGATCCCAACCATTTATCTGGGTCATTTTCCTCATTTTGAATTTTAGGAGGGCCCCTGAAAACCCCATGTGGTTCTGCGGCATTAGGTCTAGAGTGACCATTTGGGCAAAGCATCAATGGCAGTCCTTCATTGCGTTTTGCATTTCAAGGGATTTATTCAGATGAAAACTCACTGTGATTATGCTGTCTTCAGGCCAGTGTGAGACAGCTCTGCTTTTAATTTGGTTAATTTTATTTCCTCTGTAGAGGGAAGAGAGGCACAATTTAATTTTTGCCTCCACAGGCATATTAAAACTCATGTGTTAACTCATTCTTACGCGCCTACGTTAAATTAAATGCCTTGGTAAATTGATGAATGGACATGTGCTCAGCTTTAATTTTTTTGCAAGAGAAGGATCAGACTTCCATATGGCATGGCTGGATTTCAGAGGCGCTCTGGTGTTTCAATAAATGTGAATGAATGTTGCCTTCAGTCTTCCCAGTGTGCATAACCACGTGTCTCATGCTGCAGACGAAATCAGGAAGCAGTGCAGTGCTGAAGCAAGAGCATTGTCCAGTGTGTTTGCCTAATCCTTGTGCTTTATTTCACGTGTCAGTGTTTACATTACTTACCTGTATTTTCTGTGAGAGAAAAAAGTTAAATAAATCTTGGCAGTTTGATTTTCCTTTTCTTAAGTTAATATTTTCTCTCTTGCCTTTTTGATCTTTTAAATCTTTGGTGGAGATTGGAAACTGAAGCTCAAGCCCTTCAGTGTGTACACCTGCCTTCTACAGCCCAAATAGCTCAAATAACTTATTCTGAAAACGCTAGGAAGAAGCCTTTGGGAAACCCATTGAAGGTTAGTTTTATTTTATTTGTGGAAAAAGCATGCACAATAGGAATTACTCAGTATGTCATTGTAAGTAACTAAAAGAGTTTTGGGGCCCATCTTATGTTTTAGATTAAGAATTTTCATCATAGAAATGTGCTAGCCCTATCTAAAATCGCGGTAATTTCCCCCTCTGTCAGGAGTTGTTAGGAGCAAAACAGCTTTTTTATGAATGAATTCCTAATATTCTTATACCTTGCACCTTGTAGCTACCTGGTTTTACACTATTGGTTGTCAGTTTTCTTTCCGTGGGACCCAAAGTGGCCGGAAACTTAGTTTGATTTCTTTCTTCCACGTTGTTTTACAGATGGATGCTTTATTAATACAATTGTCTCCCCCTGTCCAGAAGGGTCGCCTTTCTCTGCGTTTGTTACTTTTGTTTATAGGGCCAGCTCAAGTCTCCCTCTGTTCCAAGAAGCCTTTCTGGACTTCAGACCTCTGTAATTACTTCCTTTCCTTAACCCTTTTGAGTCCCTTACTAATGACGTAGAATCTCAACATGCATCCCTGGTAAACCTGCCTCTCCAGGGCATTGCTGGCACGTCTGGGAGCAAACCATTTGTCTGGGTCATTTTCCTAGTTTTGAATTCTGGGAAAGGCATTTACACGTTTCCCTGAGCATGTTGGTACTGCGCATGGTTTATGGGCAATGAAGAAAGAGAAGCAAAAAGAAACCTGAAACTACTACATAATTGTTGCTTTCTATTTGGCAGATTTCTAGGCCACAGAAAATAAAGCAAGTCACACGTCCTGTAGCACCCAAAGAGCCATTCAGAAGCTGTGAATGAGGCTTAATATTGTGCGTATTCTAGGATTTCTGAGAACATGGGCTTTCACACAAAGGCAAATTCCTCAGAGTCCCTTCTAAAAGGAAAGATCGGGTACTTTCGCTGAATTTTTCTCTTCGTACTTGATTTTGGA
The DNA here is from genome assembly GCA_007922815.1 of Macrotus californicus. NCBI lineage: Eukaryota > Metazoa > Chordata > Mammalia > Chiroptera > Phyllostomidae > Macrotus > Macrotus californicus. Next base: position 4,012 of record VMDR010014386.1, on the reverse strand, counting down.
GGGTCTGACTTAGCCCAGGAGAGCGTCCGAGTGCATGTGAGGTGGGAAGCGTATCCTCCAGAGTGAGGCCGTGCGCTGTGACTACCGACTGCGTGCCCTGCTAGGAAAAGGGCTTCTAGTTGCTAGATGAGTTTGTAGCGATACGTTCAAATTCAAAAATATCAAGTAGCAAGTGATTTTTTCAGAACTGAAAGCTGTTTTGGCTCTCTTAGCTGTGGAGTTCAACATGGACCTCACATTGAAACAAATTGTAACAGATCTGTCTGGTCAATGGAGTGGGGGAAGTTCAGATAAGGGATGCGAGATGACAGAACGGCAGTGACCCAGACAGATTGGGAACTTCTCTTGTACCTTCTTAGAACAAATCATTGTAATTAAATTAACAGTTGGGTTAAACAGCACTTTACCTGAGTGTGAGCATTTTTTAAAAATTATAAGCAGGTCTTAAGGTATCATTGTTTTTGGTTTGGCTTCTAGTTTCTGGGCTGCTTGTTCTGTCTTTACATTCCTGGAGATGAAAGTATAAACCAGGTGACTCTTGATCGTCCTAACAGGCAAAAGATTCGTGTGAGTTAAACTTTATCACAAATCGATGACGGAAATCAGCCCAAACCTGCCTTACGGGGCTTTGTCTTTGACCTCTATTTGCCTGCAGAAACAGTGTTTGGCAGCTGGTGCCATTGGTCTGTAATTGGCCATTTTAACTCTTCAGTCCCAGGTCGCCGGAGGAGAAGGGTGTGATTTTTGGCTGTTTGCTACCTGCCTCAGCAGCACTGCGCTTGCTGCTGGAGCAGATGCTGCCTAGAGAGCCATGGTTCCCAGCCAGACCTGCACAAGAGACCATCTGAGCCCCCTTTAAAAAATGCCACTGTCTGCGTGCTCCCACCCGGCCGGCCCCATGGAACTCTGAGTTAGTGGTCCTACATGGGCCTAGGTATCCCTATTTAAAAAAAAAAAAACTCCTTATCGCTGGCTGGTGTGGCTCAGTGGATTGAGTGCCAGCCTGCAAACCAACAGGTCACGGGTTCCATTCCTGGCCAGGGCACTTGTCTGGGTTGCAGGCCAGGTCCCCAGTTGGGGGCCTGTGGGAGGTAACGGGTCAATATTTCTCTCCCACATCGATCTTTCTCTCCCTCCCTCCCCTTCTCTCTCAACATAAATAACTAAAATCTTTTTAAAAAACCCCAGAACTCCTTAGGTGATTTTCTAATATCCAGTGCTATTGATGTTAGAGCCTGGAAGGCAAACAATCACACCAAACATCAAAGATGATTAAGTAAGCAAAATGTTTGGTTTCCTCTCCCAGTTACAACCCTAGGCCTTTTCCCCTCCCACACCCTTTTCTCTACGTTTTTGCAGCCTATCAGACCTTTCCTGCCCTCTCTTCCATCCTCTCTGGGCCCCGCTTTCTGGGAAACAATTAACTAATAAGGTACCGAAGTTCAATAATGGATGTTAATAATTTACCGTAGTTCTCTTCCCATTAATCCTCTCACCTCAGTATATCTGAATGATAATACATCTGGAAAAAAGGAATTGCTAATTTTGGCAATCTCAAGTGCCATATTTATTTATTAATTAGGTGGGAGGAAAGGGTTTGAGCAGGCAGATCCATCCTTCAGGAAGACTGCCTGGCCTTTTAAGTTTCAAACCCCATTCACTGGTGCTGCTTGGCTTACTCAGATAAGGCCCTGCAGCTGTCTTGAGTAGGGAAAAAATGGGGCTATTAAGCCCCCTGGCTCAGGACATGTTGGGGGAGCCTGCTTCATAGATTTCATATAGTTAGCTCTATTTATTTGAGACAAGAGTAGAGAAGATTTCCCCTTTACTATTCTGCCATTGGTCGTCTGCAGGGTCTCTGGAGCTGCTGCTCCCCTCTCAGATAATAAGAGCAAAAATTAATCCCATTTTGAGAGAAATAACCTGAAATGTGTTCACTCAAAACAGGAAAACACCATGTATCATTCAGGAATTGGTCTTGCTTCTTTCTTCTTCTTAATAAGAATGTCCCTAAGCCTCCCTGGTATTTCCTATAATATGTTTCCATTTTTTTTTCTTGCCAGGAAAATATTTGTGGAGTTACAGAGAAAAGGAGGCTAGTTTCACAATGGTACATTTATAAAAGAATATTACGAATTTTTTAAAAACTCATCCCTTTCACCTTTCCTTGGTCTGTTTTTCTTTAATTGTGTTTCCACGGTCTGTTATTACTGGAGATATTTTGAAAAATAGCACCAGAGTTTAAATGTGTTGCCATGAGATTTTGGTTTTGTTTTTGTTTTACTCCCGAGTATGGCTCTTTCTGGGAAACTTCTCCGGGCAACCTCGTCTGCAGCACTATCACGGAGCTTTCCCTCGTGTCCAGCAGAGGGCAGCCTCTTCTCACTAAAAATTTCACAGCCCCTCTTCCTCCACAAATCTTACTAGTTTTTGGCGTTTCTTGAATTCTTTGTGTCTAAATTCCAGTGTAAATTGAAATATCTGAGTTGTACTTCTTTCAAATCTCTATCCCTGCATGTCAGTTATATTGCCATAATTGCAAACATTTCCTGGAGAAAACCATGCCCATAATTTATAGGGGATGCCACAGGTAATTGCAGTTCTACTTGACATGGCTTTGACGGTGTTCATGGGTAATGCAAGGTAAGTGTTTGGTTGAGAAAGGGAAGCAGCTGTTTTAGGCGTACCAGTCCTTGGTCCGTTTTCAAGGTTCCAGGCATGAGCAAACCATGTCATACACACAGCTTTAACTTTGCCTCTGCTAAATGATTGATACCGTCAAAGACAACACAAAGGAACCCTGGCCAGGTGGCTCGATTGGGGCATCATCCCATACACCAGAAGGTTGCTGGTTTGATTCCTGGTCAGGGCACATACCTAGGTTTTGGATTTGATTCTCTGGTCAGGGCGTATACTGCAGGCAACTGATCAATGTTCTCTCTCTCTCTCTCTCTCTCTCTCTCTCCCCCCTCCCCCTCTCCCCCACTCCCTCCAATCAATAAAAACATTCTTGGTGAGAATTTAAAAAAATAAAAGACAATCCAAAGGATCTGTGAATGTCCAGGATTCTGCACTCTGTCAGATGCTAACACATCTGCCAGCTCAACAGAAGTTAATAGCATATAGCAGGGGCTGAACCCTGTAAAGCAAAATGCCTTTGAATACCTTTGATTGTTCCTCATGATTGTTGCTGCGGTGAAAAGCAAATATTTGCAGAAGGAAGTAGAATTTACATTTAAAAGTGTAGGGCAGCCACCTAGGCATGTGGAGGTACTGAGGAACAGACAAAGCCAGCTCTTTGAAATCTTTTGCACTCAACCTTAGGGAAATATATTGGGACTTTCTGTGGGTTTTTTGTTGTTGTCATTTTGGAATGTTTTTCTGTTGTTGTTTTGGGGGGGTTTAGTATAGTTTATTGATTATGCTATTACAGTTGTCCCAATTTTTTTCTCCCCTTTTCCCTCTCCTCCCTACACTGCCTGCCCCCCCAGCATTCCCCCGCCCCTTAGTTCATGTCCATGGGTCTTACATATAAGTTCTCTGGCTTCTACATTTCCTATACTATTCTTAACCTCCCTCTGTCTATTTTGTATCTGCCATTTATGGTTCTTATTCCCCCCTTATTCTCCCCCTCCCCACTGATAACCTTCCATGTAATCTACATTTCTGTGATTCTGTGCCTGTTCTAGTTGTTTGCTTAGTTTTTGTTTTTATTTTTTAGGTTCAGTTGTTGATAGTTGTGAGTTTGTTGTCATTTTACTGTTCATAATTTTTTATCCTCTTCAACTTCTTAAATAAGTCCCTTTAATATTTCATATAATAAGGGCTTGGTGATGATGAACTCCTTTAACTTGATCTTATCTGGAAAGCATTTAATCTGGCCTTCCATTCTAAATGATAGCTTTGCAGGATAGAGTATTCTTGGGTGTAGGTCCTTGCCTTCAAATACTTCTTTCCAGTCCCTTCTTATCTGTAAGGTTTCTTTTGAGAAATCAGCTGGTAGTCTTATGGG
>VMDR010014385.1:0-23605 GCA_007922815.1 Macrotus californicus | reverse complement strand
AATAACATGCATATGTGTAATTTTTAGCCAAAACCTGCTGGAGTACTAGGTGCAGTAAACAAGCCTTTATCAGCAACAGGAAGGAAACCATATGTTAGAAGCACTGGAGCTGAGACTGGAAGCAATATTAATGTAAATTCAGAGCTGAACCCTTCAACCGGAAATCGATCAAGGTAATTCTTCTCTCCAGTTGTTTGGTTGCTATTACTCACTACTCAGTATCACACAAATAGACTTTAGGAAATGTTTGGTACAGAATAACCATGCTGGATTTTGGTATAAATAATGATGTAAATTCAGAGTATACTACAGCACTCTGTAGAAAAGTTAAATTTTTATAATATGACTAAGTTTATTATTATAATGAGGATTTATAATTAATTTTATTCTTACCCATGAAATTTTATTTTTTAAAGAATCTTTTTTTAATGTTACATATATTTTTTAAAGATTTTATTTACTTATTTTTAGAGAGAGAGGAAAGGGAAGGAGAGAGGGAGAGAAACATCAATGTGTGGTTGCCTCTCATGCGCCCCCTACTGGGGACCTGGCCCAAAACCCAAGCATGTGCCCTGCCTGGGAATCAAACCCACAACCATTTGGTTTACAGGCCCATGCTCAATCCACTGAGCTACACCTGCCAGGGACCATGAAATTTTAAAAATAAACTCAACTGGTGGTGTTTTAAACACATGCTTAACAAGAGAACCCCGAAATATAGAATAAATTAATGTGAAATCTGGTTTACAGAGATGGTGGGGCTCAGTCACCTCCCCTGTGGACTCTTGCAGCTCTCACCTTTGCAGAGCATTAAGAACAGACTGGAGACAACTACACTATAACCTGTCATTGCATTTTTGTTATGTTTTAGAGTTTTTCACCCCCAAGAGGTAGGCTTAGAATAGTTGTGTTATTTTGTTTCTTGACAACTAATCTCTCTGTCAGATGGTTTTAGGTAGCTCTTTTTACTTTATATTAGTAAGGTCAACTGGGAATCAATTACACGATCTAGCCCTAACTGGCATGATTCAGTGGATTGAGTGCCAGCCTGTGAACTGAAAAGTCACCAGTTTGATTCTCAGGGCACATGCCTGGGTTGTGGGCCAGGTCCCCAGTGGGGGGCATGTGAGAGGCAACTGATCAGTGTTTTACTCGCACATCAGTGTTTCTCTCCCTCTTATTCTCCCCTCTTTCCCCTTCCTAAGAAAATACATAAAATCTTTTAAAGAAAATAACAGGATGTAATAGACCAGTGGCCTGTAACCACTGACCTGAATCTTGCTAACATCACTCCTGACGCAGCCTGAGCCTCTGTTTCTTTGCTGGCACAGTGAGAGAGAGAGTGGACATTCTGCTCATGTGGCGACATGAAGAGGTTGTGGCTTATTTTTCTTCAACAGGGAGCAGAGTTCAGAGGCAGCAGAAACTGGAGTCAGTGAAAATGAGGAGAACCCTGTGAGAATTATTTCTGTCACACCTGTGAAGAATATTGACCCAGTAAAGAATAAGGTAAATTTTAAAATTTAACAAATGGATTTCTCCTGTGAAGGTTCTTGTTACAGATTTCATAGTAGGGGTGAGAAACCTACAGTAAAGGTTAATGTATACTACATATGGTACGTGTGTGCATACCACCCCTTGCTATATTAGTGTGCTTTCACTGTCCAAAATGACTCTGCCCACATCTACTCACCTCATTTTACAAGTTTATGCCGTCACCCGTACGGTAGCCTTCTCCCATGCTACCTCTCCCAGCACCTTGAAAGAGTAGGATTTGAGTTTTTGAGATCTTACTTTCAAAAACTTACTGACTCCTGCCAGAGTCAGCACTCTTTTGTTTCTGTTGTGTGAATGAACCTTTTTAAGTGTGTTGGAGCTTTTGTTTATAGCTCCATTCTTTGTTATTGACCTTTTAACTATGGCGCCCAGTTTTCTTAACAAATTTTTGGTAGGACAGAAAGGAGTATAACATTGGCAGGAGCCTCAGACAATCCTGAGTCTGAATCCTGGCTCTGCTGCTTTGCTGACTGTGTGTTTACTTGGGCAGATTGCTTGGCTTCTAAGCTTCTGTTCAACTCTAGGATGAAATTGATAATGTTCCTCAGTAGGAATGGCATGAAGAAACTATCATTTCTCTTCACACAGAGTTATATTCTTGACATACTTATCTTTGTATTGCCCACCACATATTTATGGTATTCATCCAATGTTTTAGGGTTGCCGTTTGGGACATAAAATATAAGACTATCCATTTATTCCACAGTAGCTGAACTTTTTCTCTCCACATTCATTATCTGAACTCAAACTGAGTAGGTAAGGGTACGTTTTTATTTTAATGTTTTTCATTTACTATTGGCATTTAAAAATATTATATATTAGCTTCAGGTGTACAGCATAGTGGTTGGACATTTTTATAATTTACAAAGTGATCCCCCCAAGGATACATTTTAGATCAGTCTCATTCTCCAAAATCTTGCTGTTTGCTGTACGACATTCACTGTGTCAGTAGATTTAGCTAACAAGAAACCTCTCCCTGTCTAAACTCTTGGAACTTAGAAACCAATAGATTTGAGTATCGTTGGATCCTTGTATAGAATTAAACAGTCTTGATATAAACAAGTTTAGATGCAAAAATGAATGTCACCACAGTCATTCAGTGAAACATTACTCATAACACTTTTTTAGAGGTACAGCGATGTAAGTGCTTATCTTGTCAAGCAGCTATCCATAATCATTCCAGTCTCTTCTGTAAAATTCTATGTAAGATAAATTGGGTATTTAAATTCTAAATTCTGAGAGACTAAAATGTTATGTTCTGATTGATCTATAATAGTATATTGTTCCAAACCCTTACTTGAACTTTTTCACGCTTCCAAAGAATGTTTTAACAAATTCCCTGTAGCCTAAAGAGATAGGGGTTGGTGGTATTTTGGCAAAGTCCTCATAGTCTCCTTGTCAGGTGTCCCGTACGTTGATATGGTTATTTCTTTTTAGGGTCTGGTCCTCAGTCTTGTAGGCTCAAAAAACTATCTTGTTAGTATACGAAAAAATGATAGAGCTCCAAGAGAATGTTTCTTGCTAGCCAATTTCTCAGAGATTGATGCATAAACCAGTTTTTTTAGTTATATATATGAAAATTACCCAGCAAACTGAGTATACATTTTACAGATCAGCACCTTCTCTCCTGTTGTTTTCTCTCTGGGAGAAACCAGGTTTCAATGTGATCGATGAATAAGGGGAACAGTTAAAAGAGGAACCGAGACACGTCTGCAAGTTCAGGGGAGCAGTCCTGCCAGTGCCGTCCCTTAGGGACCTTCTTTCTCCTGGTGCCTGAAGCTGGCCGCAGACTTCCTCCTCGTGTAGCTTGTCCATGAGTTCTTCGTACATATGTGCATGTGCAGTGTTCATAAAGTGTGTGAATATGATCGTGTGTGATTTTTAATGCAGCCCTTTTCCTTTTAAACAGCCTAATCTGCGTGTTCATTTTTTCCACAGTCTTATTTTCACTTATTATTTTATGTGTATATACACATATTTCCTTTCCCTCTTTTTGCCACTACAAACAATGTGACATTAAATATATACTTGTGGTTTTATTTTTGTAGTCTAGGTTCCTAGTAGTGGGGTTATAGGGCTAAAGGGCAAATAATACAGAGTTTAGATATTTTCATATTGCTTTCATGAAAAATTGGAACACGTAACATTTCTACCAGCAGGGTATATGAGTACTTTTCTCTCTACATGTCCACCAACAACAGGTTTTATAGTTCTTCTGATTTTTTTTTTAGCCTCAAGTATCAAAACTAGTACCCTGTTTTAATTTGAATTTCCCTCTCTACTAGTATTTTTACTGACCGCTTAGATGTGCTCTTCTGTAACTTGCCTGTTCATATTTGCTCATTTTTCATTTACCTTCTTCCTGACTAAACTTCTGATGCTGCAGTAGTTTTACCTCCTTGTTAACATTCTTGCTCCCTTCCAATCCAGCCACCATGGAGCAACCAATTTGATCTTTTAAAAAGGTCATTTGGATTATGTTTGTCTTCTGTTTAAAGCCTTCAATTTTTTAAAGTGCTAATGAAAGTTTCTTAACATGTTCTATAAGGCATTCATGATTGGGCCCATGTTTGCTTCTCTGGCCTTCTCTCACACCACTCGCCCGTGACTCCTTACAGTCCAGGATCTTACATTTTTATTTTTCAGCTCTTCCCCTCTCCAGGTACTTTAGTGCTGCCTCTTCCCCTCTGTCTGGAATACTTCACTTTTTATGTGATGAGTCCTACTGTGATATTACTTAAATAATTCCCCAAAAGAAACTGGTATTCTGATTTTTTTCAGAATGCCCTGTTCTTTAATCTCTTCATACTTGTAATTTATACTTAAATACTTGTTTGCTTTTTTAAAAACCCTAGTCATCTACCGTGCTCTATCTACATGAGGATAAGAACATTATCAATTTTGATCCCCAATCTAAACCCAGCAGCCACTGCACCTAATAGGCATTCAGTTAGTTCCACGAATGGTTCCTCTTTAGATTTCATACTTGGTGGTTTCACTGACCCATCTTGTTCTGCCCAGAAATCACTGTTTTTCCCAGGATGAGTTTGCACATCCGCTCTCTGGTCCATTGTGTATTGTTTCACAGTTTAATTCATGTGGACCACCTCACTCTTGTTTGCCATGTGTTACCCATTCTATCAAAATGTGGGTTAACATTAGAGCAAACCCTAAAATGAAACACTGATATGGGGGTTTTCTTATTTAAATTACTTCTCTTGTGAATTCTCATTTACCTAAATTTTCTTGAAACATAATTTATATTTTTAAATCATTTTATATTTTCAATTACAGTTGACATACAATATTATATTAGTTTCAGGTGTACACCCATTGATTAGACATTATATAATTTACTAAGTGATCATCCCAGTAAATGTTGTACCCATTTGACACCATACATAGTTATTAGAATATTACTGATTATATTTCTTATGGTGTACTTTACATCCCCATGACTATTTTGTAACTACCAATTTGTACTTCTTAATCTCTTCCCCTTTTTCACACTACCCCCCACCCTGCTACCATCTAGCAACCATTAAAATATTCTCTCTATCGCCCTGGCTGGCATAGCTCAGTGGATTGAGCATGGGCCTGCGAACCAGGGGGTTGCTGGTTCAATTCCCAGTCGGGGCACATGCCTGGGTTGCAGGCCAGGTCCCCATTGGGATTGGGGGGATGTACAGGGGGCAACCACACACTGATGTTTCTCTCCCTCTCTTTCTCTCTCCCTGACCCTCTTTCTAATAAAAATGAATAAAATATTAAAAAAAAAAAAAAATATTCTCTCTATCTATGAGTCTGTTTCTGTTCTACTTGTTTGTTTTTTTAGATTCAATTGTTGATGGGTATGTATTTATTGCCATTTAATTGTTCATATTTTTTATCTTTTCTTTCTTCTTCTTAAAGAAGACTCTTTAACATTTCAAGTAACACTAGTATGGTGCCGATGAACTCCTTTGGCTTTCTCTAATCTGGGAAGCTTTTCGTGTCCTTCTATTCTAAATAGCCCTGACTGGTGTGGCTTTAGTATATTGGGCATCATTCCACAAACTGAAAGGTTGCCAGTTTGATTCCCAGTCAGGACACATGCCTGGGTTGCAGGCCAGGTCCCCAGGTGGTGAGGATGTGCAAGAGGCTGTCAGAGTATCTCACACATCAATATTTCTCCTCCTCTCTTACTCCCTCCCTTCCCCACTCTCTCAAAAAATTAATAAGCTCTAAATTATAGCCTTGCTGGGTAGAGTAATCCTGGTTGTAGGTCCTTGCTTTTCATCACTTTGAATATTTCTTGCCACTCCCTTCTGGCCTTCCAAGTTTCTGTTGAGATACCAACTGACAGTCTTATGGGAGCTCCCTTGTTGCTTTTAAGATTCTCTCCTTGTCGCCCTAGCTGGTGTGACTCAGTGGAATACACACTAACCTATGAACCAAAAGGTCACCAGTTCAATTCCCAGTCAGGGCATGTGTGGGTTGCAGGCCACATCCCCGGTTAGGGGTATAGAGGCAACCAGTCAATGTTTTTCTCTCATATCAGTGTTTCTTTCCCTCTCTTTCTCTTTCCCTTCCCCCTCTCTAAAAATAAATTTTTTTTTTTTAAAGAGATTCTCTCTTTGTCTTTAACCTTCTGCATTTTAATTATAATGTATCTTGATGTGGGCCTCTTTGGATTCATCTTGTTTGGGTTTTTCTGTGCTTTCTGGACTTGTATGTCTTTTTCCTTCACCAGGTTAGGGAAGTTTTCTGTCATTATTTTTCAAATAGTTTTTCAACTTCTTGCTCTCTCTCTTTTCCTTCCAACACCCCCATGATGCAAATGTTGGTGTGCTTGAAGTTGTCCCAGAGGGCTCCATACACTATCCTTATGTTTATGGATTCTTTTTTCTTTTTGCTAATCTGATTGAGTGTGTTTTGCTTTTTTATATTACAAATCACTGTTTGATTCTCAGTTTCATGTACTCTACTGCTGATTCCCTGTAAATTATTTTTCATTCCAGTTAGTGTATCTTTCGTTTCTGACTGGTCCTTTTTTATGGTTTCCATGTCCTTTTTTTATGATACTGAAGTTCTAAGTTCATCTACTCTTTCCTGAAGTTCACTGAGCAGCCTTATCACCAGTGTTTTGAGCTCTGCATCTGATAGATTGGTTGTCTCCATTTTGTTTAGTTCTTTTTATGGAGTTTTGTTCTGTTCTTTCATTTGTGACATATTTCTTTGTCCCCTAATTTTGGCAGTCTCCCTGTGTTTGTTTCTATATATTAGGTAGAGATGCTATATCTCCCAGGCTTGGTACAGTAACATAATACAGTACATGTTCTGTAGAGTCCAGTGGCACAGCCTCCCTATTCACATGAGCTGGGCACTCCAGATGTCCCAAATCCCCACTGTGTGGGCTATGTGCTCCTTCCTGTGTTGTTGAGCCTTGATTGCTGTTGACACTTCAGTTGGAGTTATTTAACACCAGGCCAATCAGCCATAAGGACTGGCTGTGACCACCATGGAGGATCAGCTGTGTAGGGGACCATCCCAAGGAGCAGGACTTCCTTCAGCAAGTCTCAGGTGCCCACTGCGTCTGCCCCTTGAGTGTGTCACTTAGGTGGGACTTTGACATGAACTGAAGCTATTCAGTTAGTGCGCTGGTTCTGGGGCCTCCCACTAGGTGCAGGCCAAGGTCAGCCACTACCTGTATTCTACCTGGGGCCACCAGGCACGTGCTACAAAGCAACCTGCAGATGGCTGCTACTTGTGCTGGGCTTAGAGGTGCTCAGGAGAGGCCAAATGTAAATCAAGGCTGGCTGCTGCTAGTGCCTGGCCAGGAGCTACAAGGCAAGAGGTACAGGGTATACCAAGGCCAGATGCTGCTTGTTTGAGAGAGTTTAGGAAAATTTGAAGCAAGAGCTAAGACAAGTCATTATATGAAAAAGCCACTGGGAAAAGCTTCAGTGGACCTGAAAGTTGGGTAGGGCAGGGCCTCAGAGAATCACCAGGGCAGGGCAAACCGTGTTAGCCTGGTTGATGAAGATTCATTTTTGGATGATGATAGTACTCTTGTTTTCTTTGAATCAACTAAAATTTTAACAATTAAAATTATAATTGCTTCCTAAATAACATTCATATAAAGGACATTTTCATTTTGATAACTATTGTTCCTCCTAAAATTCATTATATCTGTTATATTAAAACAGGACTTATTACTTTGAACATTTTAATTATATGTAATGTATATGCTAAACTAGGAGGAGAAAAATATTCAGAAAAAAAGTAGAAGGTTATGCCCTGGCTGGCATAGCTCAGTGGATTGAGCATGGGCTGCAAACCGGAGGGTCACTGGTTTGATTTCCAGTCAGGTCATGTGCGTGGGTTGCAGGCCAGGTCCCCAGTGGGGGCCACATGGGAGGCAACCACACATTGATGTTTCTCTCCCTCTCTCTTTCTTCCTCCCTTCCCCTCTCTAAAAATAAATAAATAAAATCTTTAAAAAAAAAAAAAGGTAAGTTAGCCCTAGCTGGATAGATCAATTGGCTGAAGTGTTGTTTCGTACACCAAAAGGTTGTGGTTTCGATCTCTAGTCAGGGCACATACCAAGGTTATGGGTTTAATCCCTAGTCGGGGCACGTATGGGATTTTAGGGAGGGAGGAAGGGACAGAAACATTGATGTGAAAGAAAAACATTGATTGATTGACTGATTGATTGATTGCCTTCCATACACACCCTGATGGCGATTGAACCCGCAACCTAGGTATGTGCCCTGATCAGGAATCAAGCCTGGAACTTTTTACTATATGGAACAATGCTCTAACCAAATGGACCCCCAGCCAGGATGACTTTCTCTATTTTATGTATTCTGCCTGTGCATTTTTAATAAGCATTTATTGACTGCATTGTATCTGTCAAGCACTGTAGTAGAGACCGTGCTCAAATCCCTACCCTCAAGGAGCTTATACTCCTCATTGGCTGCAAGTAGTTAACGAGAGACCCTGGAATCCCAACTCCTGCAAAATATGTTCAAAATATTTCTTTCTAGTACAGAATATTGACATTTAAGAACTTATGTTTATAGAATTATTCTGTGCTCTTTTAGGAGATTAATTCTGATCAGGCTACCCAAGGCAACATCAGCAGTGACCGAGGAAAAAAGAGAACAGTAACAGCAGCTGGTGCAGAGAATATCCAACAAAAAACAGATGAGGAAGTAGATGAATCAGGACCACCCGCCCCTTCAAAGCCCAGGAGAGGACGTCGACCCAAGTCTGAATCTCAGGGCAATGCAACCAAAAATGATGATCTGAGCAAACCTCTTAGCAAGGGAAGAAAGAGAGCCGTGGTCAGTCAGGAGAGCTCTGGGGGTTTGGAAGCAGGTAATGCCAAAGCACCCAAACTGCAAGATGTAGCCAAAAAGGCAGCACCAGCAGAGAGACAAATTGACTTACAAAGGTAATGTACATTTTTCTTTTTGAACCTTTAATTTAGATGTTTTGTTTTATGCTTAGTGTGTGTCAATCACCCCCAACACTTAGGCATTTAGGAGTAAAAACTGCCCTTGGTTTTCCTAAGTAGTTTATAATGGCATTGGTTTTGATTTAATAACCTCCAGGACATTGATTTGAAGAGAAATTTCGTCTTTCTTTTGGTTACATTTTAATTAAGATATGGTACTTTGATATATATGTTTATTAGCAAGGATACTATAATATTTTGTTTGGTGTCCTTCACATACTTGTATGAGGTTTACTTAAAATAAATGGCCACCTTTTGGGTATAAAAATCCCAGCATGGAGAAGGTAGTAGTCTTGACATATGAACAAGGTATATTTCTACTCTATACTTTCTCTTGTTAGAGTCAGTTTTAATATAAATCAATAGCTTACCTCTCCCTGTCCCGCCCCAATGAAACAACCTCCCAAGCTGTTCCTCTTGGGATATAATATCCTCTTGGATAGAATTGAATGGATTATAGGCACATAGTATTGCTACTGTACTTCTCATTCACTCTTTTAACCAACACATCACTGAGTGCCAGGCATTGTGCTAGGTGTTGGCAATACAAAATTTTTCAAAATGGATATGTTCTTGCACTCAAAGAATGTACTTTCCCAGCTTGTCAACTCAAAAAGAGAACAGAAGACTTTGACTTTAGGTCTGTTAATACAGTTAAGGTATAAGAATTATTTTTATAATTACTACATAAAACAGTGAAATTCTGATACATGCTACTACATATATAAGTTTTAAGGATACTATGCAAAGTGAAATTAACCAGACCAAAAAGGGCAAACACTATACGATTCCATTTACATGAGGTCCCTAGAGAAGTCACGCTCACAGATACAGACAGTAGCGTGGGGGTGCCCGGGGGCGGGTGGGAGCGGGGAGGTGGTGTCGGTGTTTGGGGCCACAGAGCTGCAGTTTGGGAAGAGGGAAATAGTTCTGGCGTGAGCAGCAATGATTGCCCAATAGTGGATATACTTAGTGCCACTGAACTGCATACTTAAAAAGGGTTAAAATGGTAAATTTTGTTTTATATATGTGTTTTTTATTGCAATAAAAAATTGCTATATAAGAATAACAATAGCTAACACTAATGTAGTGCTTATTATGAGCCAGGCTTAATTCTAAGCTTTTTGTTAACCTATAAAATCCTCAAAACATCTCTCTGTGGTTAAGTACTATTATCGCAGCATGCAAAGAGAAGGAAACCCAGGCATAGAGGGTCCATGTAGCTTTTAGTCTGTTTGCTTAAATAGTGGAGCCAGGTTTAAACCCAGACAATGTTGCTCTGGAATTTGTAATCACCATACTATACAGGGGTGGGCAAAAGTCCTTCGTGTGGAAAAAGAGATGCAGGTTGTTATTATTATTACAACAGCTTTATTAACTCAAAAGAATGTGACAGTACAACTGTAAACCTACATTTGCCCACCCCTGGCTATTGTACATTTAAGGTAAAATTAAGTCTCAATTCTGCAGGCAGTACACATGCACACAAAACTGGTATAACAGAGGATGCTTTGAAATATTGAACTATCATATTGTAAATAGCTAATGTACTTCACATATGTAGTAGTTCCCATAGAGTGGAATATGTTTGCATACAGCTCATTTTTATAGCTCTTAAGTAAAAAGCTAGTTTATTTAAAATGATCACAGGTTAAACCAGACGTCCCAACTATAGTCATCTTTTTAACCTCTTTCAGGGCGCATACAAAGGCCCCTGCATTGTATCGTCAAAGAGGAAAAACTGAGAGAGGTTCTTGAGAGCTGCAAACTTAAAGTAAATGAAGCGCCACGTGCTAAGAACAATATCAGACTGTGGTGAAAATTAGGTAGAATATGTGGAAAATATTTGGCATGGTGCTTGGCATGTTTTAGTGGAAATAATAATGATAACAGGGAAAGGTTGTTGAACATATATTGGCCTTGCCAACAATCATTATTAAGCAAGTACAAGCCTGTGTTAGAGATAAGGAGATTAGACTTGAAAAAGTTACTGTCTTACCTCCCCTGGCCAGCGCTGCTCAGGGCAGGTCTCTGAGTCCAGGCGCATCCCTTGTTAAACGCCTAGTGTGCTGCTAACAGTGGCAGCTACAGTTAGGTTTCTGGACATTATGCAGTATTTTGAATCATTTTTAAATTACGAACATTCAGAACTCTATTATTTGTTTTTATTATTAATGTGTAAAAGATGTTTTTATGTATAATTACCACCAAAATATGGAACAGACAGACACACTAAAACAAAAGCTCCTTGTTTGTGACTCAGCTGATGTTTTATTTGTCCCTCAACCTGAGGAAATGTTGAACAGTCAAAATCCTGAAGGTGCCAGCTTTGTTTCTATTTCATGTGGAACAGTGGCTTCTACCTTCCTACAAAATTCTAAACGTACTTGCAGTATGACCTGGGATTGATTTGACATCCCATCTGTATTTTCCTGAGACTGGGTAGAGGACCAGATACAGATTAAAGCCACATAATTGAACAATTCTGAATGTAGAATTAATATAACACTTGGACTCATCCTCTTAAGGACTGATTTCAACCAGCTAATTAGTAAAGAAAGAGACAGAGCTGCCAGACCTGAGAGCCAGCAAACACCACACCTCTGAGCTGAGGATGAGTGAGCCCAGGTGGTTGAGTCAGCTCGCTCGTTGCCCTGGCAGTGCAGCGCACAGCCTCGGGGCCATGCCCTGTGGGCCAGATCTGAAGTGCTGCACTTGATGGTTGACCCTGGATTTTAAGCTTGAATGCAAGACTTTGTTAAGTAAGGCCCAGATCCTGTGTTCTCAGTGGCCCTGCTTTCTGATTCCAAATGCCATTCCATTCTATTTCATTACCTCGCATGATTCTTCTCACCTTTCACTTTCTCAATTTTTCACTTCCTAGATGGTCAGTTCCTGCCCTAGTCACATCTGTCTCTGCAGTACATCTGCAGAGAGCCTCTCCTACTCTTCTCTACTCCGTGTACTCCTTGGTCAGTCCGAATACAGGATCCCCTCAGAGTAGCTGGTCCTATACCTTATGCTGGCACCAACCTCTGGAAAACTCACCCAATTTTATTACTTAATATTTATATTACTGTCATATTGTATGATTTTTAAAATTTTATTAAATCGATGAAAACCATTCTTGAGGCCCTCATATATGCCGCCCACAGTCTAGATGCTTTATTATTTCATTTAACCCTTCAGCCCTATCACGTAGAACTCTTGATAAATGATGGCCTCTAGAGCCATTTTCCTACCACAGCCATCACTTACAATAGTGTGGCAAGTGCTGACCCCTCTGGAATTCCTCTTCCTGACATCATCATCATAATAGTTTTAGTATGATTCCTACGTATATAATTTACTTACTGACTCGAGGATGGATATTCCACCAGAACATGGATAGTATGTACAAAAATTTACTGGCATAGATTTTATTTCTTAATCTGGGAGTTGATGCTGAGCACTTTAACTTGTTGACTTAACTGTAGAATTTTTAGATCCCTTTGGATTTTTGCAATAAATGTATTCTCTTAGCTATTTACTGGGGGAGGGGAGTGTTTCAATAAATGTTCCTGTTCGTATTTTGGGCCGCTTTTAGTATTGTTATTTTTTATGAGAAAATTCCTTGAATTCACTCTATACATTTTTAACAATCAGCCATTTGTATAGTATGGTCAGGAAACATCTGAACTACTGGACAATTAGTGCTGGCTAAGTTTTGGACAAAGGATTGATCATCAAGTTGTTTAGTTGACTTGTTTTTCCTTTGTTTTTGAGCTGTTATCCAAATGGTAAACAATTCCAAACACTTTGCATTAAAAATGTGATTTTATAGGTCTGCTGATTCTTGAGGCTGTTGTGCTTGCACTTGAGGCCAAATTCCTCCACACCAGTGAAGAAATAGTCCCTAAACTTGGGACTTCTGGGGAAACTGTGAATTTAAAGAAATTACATGTAGAATAACTGACTACAGTTTTCCCATCTTTGTATTAATATGTTTGTCTTAGCAGGCTTAGTGTGAGAATGTTCAAGAATCTTGGAATTTCTATTCTTTTAAGCCTGATGTGGCTCGGTTGGAGCGTTGTCCTGCAACCACAGTGTTGCAGGTTCAATTCCCAGGCACAGCACGTATAGGAGGCAAACAATCAGTGTCTCTTTCTCACATGGGTGTTTCCCTCCCTCTCTCTCTAAAAAAAAAAACAAATAAAAGAAGTCCTCTGGTGAGGATTTAAAAGAATATTTTTTAAAGAATTTCCTGCTCTTCTATGCTTATTTGTATACTGAGAAAGTTTTGTCACATCACATGGGTTCATATCTTAAAGTAACTCCTAAGTGTGCATCCTTATGTATTAAACAAATGTATATTAGTTTAATATGAATATTCTTATAGTAACAAGTGAATTTTTATCAAAATAATATGAAATTTTTCAGAAGCCAAGTGCTCGGAAGTGATGGCGATTCACTTTGGGACATAGAATCAAGTCCAGGAAATTCTTCCAGTGAGCTGGACCGTTTAAAAGTCTGTGAGAGCAGCCAGGAAGATACTGAGGACTCAGAGCTAGTAAAGGAAAGCTTCCTGAAGGTGCAGCAGGCAGCTTGTAGAGGATTCTTTGATTTCATATTATCAAACTTGTTTTTTACATTATAGCAAGTTAACTTAATAATCTAAGAATCTTAATCACCTAGCCCCCTTTTTTAAAGCATTGTTATTTTTATGATATGAATATGTAGTCTTGGGGTTTGGGAATATAAGCAAAAACTCCCTATTTTTCTCTCCCAAGTTTGAAATTCTTGAGAAGGAGACACAGTCTCTATGCTGATATGGCTGATTGAAAACGTGGGATAACAGGCCAGGTAGTTACTAATGCCTTACCCTTAAACTGAACCCCCTCAACCCCTCACCTATTTAGATGGGTTCTTCCTCCTCCTGAAAAGGAGTGGGTGTGGGGAGAAGAGAAAGACTGACTCCCACGCCTTCATGCTTTTGGAGATTACACTTTCCCTCTCTACTAATGGGGGAGTTCTCTAGCTTTTGAACAGAATAAGCTAAATATTCCTCGTTGTTCTTTTAGTATACGAAAATGTATTTGTTTGACCCAGTTCAGGAGTCAAAACTTATTTTGCTGCTTCTAAATTCATTTTGCCATAGTATCCAGTAATTTTTCTTCTATAATACTTTGAAAGTATTAATTAAAAATGACAATTATTTCTAATAGCTTTTTATTGTAAGCATATGAGGCATCGGGTAGCAGCACTTAATGGTTGAAAATAAAAATTTCTTCATTGGTGTTTTGTTGTTACATAGTTTAGAGAAAGATTCCTTAAACCAGGGAAAGCCTCAAGTGAAAATTGAAAAGAAATCTTTTCAGATTTTAGCTAATAATTATAGAAGCGAAGTCATTCTGGTTTGTTTTCCTGTTTACATCTTTTCTAACTTTGCTTTCTTCTTCTACTCCTGTCCTCAAGGTAAAAAGGAAACTCATTTGTAAAGGGAGAAGATGAAGGCCAAACAGAAGCAGCTCCAGCTTCTGCAAAAACTTGGATTCAAAATATCCCTGAACAGAAAATGAAGTTGACTTCAGAACACACACTTTCTGCCTTGGAAACTGAAAGAAACCATGACTTCCTTCCCCATGACCGCAGTCCTCTGGTGGAAATGTACAGCAGAAACTCTTGAGAGAGGCTAAAAGCAACTCTATTCTACCCTCCCCCTGGACTTTTCTTATGAAAAGTCAATAATTAAGCAAATTGCTTAACACTTGGTTCCAGTTCCTGCATATCTGGAGTTTAAAGGCATAAATCCACCATTAATTTCCATGCTGCAGTTTTTATTTTAAAGAAAGTAACAGATGTCCTTACACTGACACTGAAAATTTATCAATTTTAGAGCCAGGAGGTCCCGTGTTACACAAGAAAAAAGTAGAAGTCTACTGAATTAATTTTTTAGAAGAAGAAAGATCAGATGAAATATTTCTTTGTTTTCCTTTTGGAAACTTTTATGTATAATTCTTTCTGCCTGCCTACTTTTCTGCAAAAATGAGATGTACAGATTTCAGTTCCCTGCTATGAAAAGTGATGTGGCAATTTTATAAATGTTGCTTTCTGATTTTTATCAGAGTGAGAAAATAATTAAAATTATTATTGATTTCATATCACTTCATATTTTGATTTCCCCTCCATGTTAGTTTAATATAATTTGCAATAAATGTACATATTGTTGTTTCATAAAGCATATCATTTAAAATGGTTTTTACTCCTGTGATTATGTTGAAATATTTGGAATTTTAAAGGAGTAAAGGCTGTCCAGTGTTTGGTTTTATAATGTTTGTCACCAGATTTTTATTGATGTAAAAAAATCAATTTTTTAAATAGTTGGACATCGGCAGCTGTGTAAGGAAAGTCAGGTGCGCAGGGCCGCTGCCCGTCCTCGGCGTCGTGCTATGGGCAGCGGCTGTTGCTTACGCCTGGCAGTCTGGGCTCCGTCTGTGTTACTTTTAGAGACGACTGGGCATCGGTGTGTGTTTTTCGGCTTTGTTCAGCATAGGTAATGTGTGCCCTTTTGTGGACACATCACCCTATTTCAGTTTCTCCATAAAATAAATGCTTCTAGATGTCACATGGTAGTCTTTTTTAATCTTTTTATCATGTTTTCTTGTGAAATTTTTTATGTGAAAGGGCTAAAGTCATTTAAAAAACATGACTACAGTCAACTCTCCATTATCTATATAAAACAGTGACCATGCCTCAGGTTTTGAATTTTGCAGTAGTTATAAACTTAAAATAATGAAGGCATATTAGAAGAG
This sequence comes from Macrotus californicus, assembly GCA_007922815.1. NCBI lineage: Eukaryota > Metazoa > Chordata > Mammalia > Chiroptera > Phyllostomidae > Macrotus > Macrotus californicus. The sequence goes on along the minus strand of VMDR010014385.1, from coordinate 7,756 downwards.
GTAATTCAGGAGAAACTTGAATGTGTCCTTCCTCACGCTGAGTGAAAGCCCGCCCCTAGCTCTTTCCCAGCGCCCTAGCTGAGTGTGCTCACTCGGTTTCTCTACACGTCCCCAGCGTGAGTCAGAGGACGCGAACACCGTCTACACTACAGCTTGGCCTTGACAGGCTGTGGTCTACATGAGTGTAAAACAAACAGCGTCCAAAAAGCATGATTATGTGAAATGTGAAATTTACTGAGAGTATCACTGACGTCCTCATAGATAATCAAGAGTTGACTGTATATTGACTGAGTGAAAGATGGATAATTCTTTTAAATATGCATATACACACATTTAGGTATCAGATGATGGTTAGGGAACAATGGATACCAGTGATAGAAAAATATCTTAAAGGGGCAGAACAAGCTCTGCTCTTCCTTATTGCCTCTTTTTATAACCCTTTAGAAGTAAAGTATAAAATATTGCCTCCAACATGCTGAAAAAATATCTATGCATAAGCATCAGAGAAGTCCCTCAAGCAATCAGTGGGTGTGTTCTATTTAGAAAGAGTTTAAAGTTCTCTTAGCATCAGACAACTTGATTCTTAACACCATGAATTTGTCACCAATGAAAAGCACACTGGTAGGGACCTTTTTTCTCTCAACTCCTTCTGTTTGATTACACAGCATCACAGCTGACTGAATTACCTAGTGTCGTCACATGTAATGTTTGCATCAGCTGTGGCTGCTCAGATTTTTGCAGGAGAGGAGTTAGCTAAAAGGATCTGGTCCACATACAGACATGAATGGCCCGCCCCTGGTTTTGTAACACCATGCAAGTGTCTGACACTAAGGGAAGGGACAGCAAGTGATGGGAAGGTTGAGCTGATGGGGAGGGACTTGTGTAAGGGAAATTTGTCAGTTTTCCTTTGAAAAAGGAAAAGGTAAAATCCCTTAGGAATTTGGTATTTACATCTCAGAGAAATACAACACAAAGTGCAGACTTATATTTGAGAATTAATGTTAACCCTTTGTGTCTAGTTTGAAGCTTCTTGTATTTGTCTAAAACTACAAGCCAGAATTTTGTATCTCCTTTGATAAAAAGTGTGTATAATGTAAAGTAGTTTTGCATATTATTGTGCTGCATATGGGCTGAATTTTTAAAAAATTTTTTAAAGACTTGAAGCAGAACCTTGTAATTTGTGTAAATGACACATGTAAAATCCTACCATAAAATGCTAAAAATATGCATTGTTTCAAATAAAATCAAGAAATGCAGCATTATATAGTAGTGTGGAGCCCTGAATATTCATGTATGCCTTGGTATGTCACAAGCTGATGGAATGTATTTGTTTATTTTCTGTTTAGATTCTAGAGTCTACATATCTCCGTAAGAAATCAAATGCCACCTTCAGACTTCCTGGCTAACTACTCTGATCGGGCTTACAGTGACTGAGGGAGAACATAATAGATGATAAATTTTGATGAACATTTGGGAAATTTTAGAAGTTGCTTTTAACCTAAGACTTTTAAAGTGGCCTTTCATGTGTGCTGTCTATGATACATCTCTTTATCCTAAATTTTAAACATGCCTATCTATAATAGTTTAAAAGCTACTTCATGGAGAGCAAGTAGATTACATAAATGCGTCTGGAATCACAGGTGAACAGAATGAGAAGCTACCATGCCTGGTTCCACATTACCCTCAATGGGATTATTCCGTACCTTGCTGCTTGTATTGTCTCAAGACTTTCCTGTCTTCCCTGTTCACGTGGATAAACTATCAGCAGAAACCACTGGGAACTAAGTCTCCAGCAGTCTGACGAGGAGCTTGGCAACCAGCCTAAACAGGAGTGATGGCATTTCCTACAAGAAGTTAAAGTTTGCCACAAGCCAGCACCTGTGTAGAACAATGGCGTGAACACCCGCGACCACACACCTCCGCAGCCTGTAAACCAGGCTCCTACTCCTCACTCCTGTGAGAGTATTGCCTTCATTTAGCCTCTGAATTTGAAGCACAGCAGGAGCATGTAGAAGGTCCCATTTCCAAGGACCAGACAGGTGATCAGGAGTTCACTTTTCAGCTATTTCTCAAATAACATTTCTTTATCAGTACTGATTGCTGACCAGGCATGTTCCTCACCCTCATTCTCTAGTTACTCCCTAGCCAGGACCATGCACTGAGTAAAATCCATTCCTTTTACGAAACAGCACTGTGTCCATTCTCCCAGAAGCTTGAAAAGCAATCAGCCACAGGTCAATATACACCTGAGAAGTGCGGTAGTGCAAAGATCTATGGGAGCCAGTAAGAAAATGGGGGAAGGGAGCGATTTGCATCCTCACGGGCACTTAATCTGCACAGACTAGGCACAATGCCAGGAGCTGCCACTCACAATATAAAACAATAGGACAATACAAGTAGATGTGACTGTTCCAGGTGACACATTGAGTCTGGACTTCAGAGCCATGATAGATACTGTTAGAAGCAGAAAATCCCTACCTTTTCTGTGTAGAGAAGTGCAATTTTGAGAATTGTGAGACACAGGTCCATCCCTAAAGAAATGATTGGGCTGAGCAGGAGCCCCCTCAGGGATGAGCTAGAGCTGACGCAGGAGGTGGCTCCCCAGATTGAGGGCCTCCTGGGAGGAAGTGACCATCAGACGGGGCAAACTCCCACTGGGGAGGGGCCAGATGATTGCTGCTTCGGCAATACATGTACTGCCTGAGCACTTCCACATTCAAAGCAGTGCTCTGAGCGCAGGCTCCAGAATGCCTGCTCCCAGCCTCCAGACTCTACTCACCCACTACCCTCAGGGCACGCCCACACCAAGCACAAAAGCGGTGGGTTGATAATGCCCATGGCTTCTTTGGACAAACTGTGTAACTCTAGGGACTTAGTGGGCTTCTCCAGGAAGCAGATTTTGGTGGGGGACCAAGCATTCTTTTTAGTTTTGCTCTGAACCTTCTTGAGAAGACTTTCACCCTGGTGGCCACACACACCCCGCCTCCTGAGACCCTTTCCTCTGGGAAGGTTTGCGCAATTTTGCCCCCTGGTTTCCCGTGGCCTGTGGTGCACTTTACTTATAGACTGGCATATTCAATTCTCACAATAGTCCCGTATGTTCATCTCCACTTTACGCAAAGCCATCAAAGCTCAGAGATGTTCAATAGTAAGCCTGTGTCCTCAGCAAAAATGGGGCAGTTTAAGCCCAAGAGTTTAAACCTAGATGGTCTGACTACACAACTCAGTGTTTCCTTCCTGAGTTTTTCCACCAAGTTACTGAGAGGCCCACAATGTCTCTGAAGTTGATGGTGAATGGAATGTAAAAGAAGGAAATGGATAATGAGTACAAGACAGTGAGCAGAAGTTAGGATGAGACCATCTTCTGAATTCTGCTGCCTCTCTGCACACACTCAGCAAACAGTATCTTAAAACAATTAAGACAAAATTAGACTTCCAGCCAAGATGGAGGCTCAGGTAGACACACTGTACCTCCTCGCACAACCAAAAGAAGGACAACAACCAACTTAAAAACAAAAAACAACCAGAACTGCCACAATATCAAACTGTATGGAAGTCCGACAACCAAGGAGTTAAACATTCATCCAGACTGGTAGGAGAGGCAAAGACGGGAGGAGCAGGTCAGGCAAGGCGGCGGCTGGCAGAACGAGTGGTCCCCCACTTGTTGATAAACTGGGAGGAACAACTGGGGAGGCAGACAGACCTCACAACCCAGGGTCCCAGCATGGGGAAATAAAGCCTCAAACCTCTGATTGAAAACACCTGTGGGGGTTGAGGCGGCAGCAGGAGAAACTCCCAGCCTCACAGGGGAGACCCACAAGGTCCTAGAATGTACACAAACCCACCTACCTGGGATTCAGCACCAGAAGGGCCCAATTTGCTTGTGGGGAGCGGAGGAAGTGGCTGAAAACTGGCAGAAAGCGGAGCAAGCAGGATTGTTCCCTCTCAGACCCCTCCCCCACAGATAGCGTCATGACGCAGCGACGTGGGTTGCCCCGCCCTGGAGAAGACCTAAGGCTCCGCCCCTTACTACGTAACAGGTGCACCGAGACAAAGAAATACGGCCCATATGAAAGAACAGATCAAAGCTCCAGAAAAAATACAACTAAGCAACAAAGAGATAGCCAACCTATCAGATGCACAGTTCAAAACACTGGTAATCAGGATGCTCACACAAATGGTTGAGCATGGTCACAAAACAGAGAAAAAAGTGAAGGCTATGCAAAGTGAAATAAAGGAAAATATACAGGAAACCAACAGTGGCGGGAAGGAAACCAGGACTCAAATCAACGGTTTGGATCAGAAGGAAGAAATAAACATTCAACCAGAACAGAATGAAGAAACAAGAATTCAAAAAAAATGAGGAGAGGCTTAGGAACCTCCAGGACAACTTTAAATGTTCCAACATCCGAATCATAGGGGTACCAGAAGGAGAAGAGGAAGAACAAGAAATTTAAAACTTACTTGAAAACATAATGAAGGAGAACTTTTCTAATCTGGTAAAAGAAATAGACTTTCAGGAAGTCCAGGAAGCTCAGAGAGTCCCAAGGAAATTGGACCCAAGGAAGCACACACCAAGGCACATCATCATTAAGTTACCCAAGATTAAAGATAAAGAGAGAATCTTAAAAGCAGCAAGAGAAAAGGAGACAGTTACCTAAAAGGAGTTCCCATAAGACTGTCAGCTGATTTCTCAAAACAAACCTTACAGGCAAGAAGGGGCTGGAAAGAAGTATTCAAAGTCAGGAAAGGCAAGGACCTACATCCAAGAATACTTTATCCAGTAAAGCTATCATTTAGAATGGAAGGGCAGATAAAGTGCTTGCCATTCAATAAATCAAGTTAGAGGAGTTCATCATCACCAAGCCCTTATATGAAATGTTAAGGGAACTTATTTAAGAAAAAGAAGATAATCAAAACTGTGAACAGTAAAATGATAACAAACTCACAACTATCAACAATTGAACCTAAAAAAAACAAAAACAAACTAAGCAAACAACGAACAGGAATAGAATCAGAGAAATGGAGATCACATGAAGGGTTATCAGCAGGGAGGGAGAAGGGGGAGAGAGGGGAAAAGGTACAGGGAATAAGAACCATTAAGAACCATAAATGGTAGGTACAAAATAGACAGGGGGAGGTTAAGAATAGTATGGGAAGTATAGAAGCCAAAGAACTTATATACGACCCATGGACATGAACTAAGTGTGTGTGTGGGGAGGATGCTGGTGGGAATGGAGGTACAGGGTGGAGGGGAATAAAGGGGGAAGAAGGGACAACTGTAATACCATAATCAAATACATTTTAAAAATAAAGGAAATTAAGCCCTGGCTGGTGTAGATCAGTGGATTGAACGCGGGCCTGCAGACCAAAGGGTTGCTGGTTTGATTCCCAGTCAGGGCACATGCCTGGGCTGTGGGCCAGGTTCCCGGTGGGGGGCATGTGAGAGGCAACCACACATTGATGTTTCTCTCCTCCTCTTTCTCCTTCCTTTCCCCTCTCTCTAAAAATATAAAATCTTTAAAAAAAAGAAATAAAAATAAAATTAAGTGTGGCTCTATCAATTGGTGAATGGGTACACAAAATGTGATCTATCCAAATATATAAACAAAGTGCGTACTAGTTATACTTAGCAACAAAAAGGAAGGAGGTAGTTCCCGGTCATGCTGGAACATACACGAGTCTCCAAAACACTATGTAAGTGAAAGATGCCAGACACAAAACTGTCCCTACCTACTGTCTGCCCCCACTTATGCGAGAGATCCAGAGAAGGCAAATCTACAGAGACTGAAGGGAGAGCAGTGGTTGCCTGGACAAGGGCTAAGGACGGAGACTAAGTTTAAATGGGTTCATGGGATGTTACTGGAGTGATGGAAACATTCTAAAACTGGATTATAGTGATGGTTGCACAACTCAGTAAATTTACCAAAAACCAGTGAGTTATACATTTAAAGGGGCTATATTTTATGGTATGTAAGTTGGAGCCTCAATAATTAGAGATAAATGAGACATCTTCCAAAAAGTGCTTAACTATACAAAGCAAAGCAGCATCTGCTTAAGTACAGTGTCAAATCCACATCATGTCAGAGCACCATCTTTAACAATAATTGAATTTTCAAGCAAAGCACCTCTCCCACCGCAGAGTTCCACCTCACAGGGTGCCCTGCAGGGGTCCGTCTGGTTTTCAGCCGGGCAGGCCTGAAAACAGTTCTCTCCGCTCGGGTCACGGCCGCAGGGCCGGCCTTAGCCACGGGAGACCCGCAGGCCGGCAGGGCCGCCGCGACTGGCCCGCTCCTGCCCTCCGCGCGGGGAGTCTCCGTGGGCAGCTGTTGGAGGGGCCTGGCTCGTGCAGGCTCCGCGGGGAGCGCCGGCTGGGTCCTCCCCGCCATCGGCCTCCGTTAGCGCACTCTCTGCTGGGGCGTCCGTACCTGGCACAGGGCCACGCTGGGAGTCTCGTGGGCCCTGCTACGCCTCGGTGTCCTCACTTGGTGAATGGTCCCTGCCCCGCGGGTCGTCGTGAGGGCGGGGCGAGGAGAGCAGGGAAAGCGCCGCCCACGGGCCCTGGGCCACCGCGCTGCTGTCCGCCAGTCCCTCCCGAGCCAGACCACCGCGTCGCCACGCCCTGGCCCGCTCGGCGGTCACCCCGGGGTGCTGGCGGAGCCGCCCCGCTGCCCGCGCCGGGAGAGCTGGAGGTAGACCGCACTCGCTTCCCCGGCCTCCCGCAGTCAGGGCTCAGACAGACCTGGTGTCAACCTCGGGGATGCGGACTGCGACACGACCGAAGGGGGACGTCTCCCTCCCCAAAGTGTCGGCCGCTCGGTGCCCGGGCTGGCCGTGGGGGCTGGGCCGTCGCGGGGCCAGATCTGCGACGCTGTTTTCGGCATCGTTTCTGGCACTGGAACGTCCAAGACTTCCCAGAGTCTGAGCTACTCAAGACCCATTAAAAAACTTGTTTCCCCCCTGGCTGGTGTAGCTCAGTGGGTTGAGCACAGACCTGCAAACCAAAGGGTCACTGGTTCGATTCCCAATCAGGGCACGTGTCTGGGTTGTGGGCCAAGACCCTAGTAGGGGATGTATGAGAAGTAACCACACGTTGATATTTTTCTCCTTCCCTTCCCCTCTCTCTAAAAATAAAATCTTTTAAAAAAAGAAAAGAGAAACTGAACTTATTTCAATTTTGTCATTCTGAGTTTAATTTTTTTTAAGATTTTATTTATTTTCAGAGAGAAGGGAAAGAAGGAAGGAGGGGAGGGAGAGAAATATCGATGTGTGAGAGAAACATCAGTCGGTTGCCTCTCACACACCCCCAACTGGGGACCTGGCCCGCAACCCAGGCATGTGCCCTGACAGAGAATCAAATGTGTGACCTTTCAGTTCACAGGTCGGTGCTTAACCCACTGAGCTACACCAGCCAGGGCTGTTTTTATTTTTTTTTGCATTAAAGTTGATAGAATCAGTCCTGAAAATCAAAACACTGACAGTCTTGCAATTTTTGGAATGTACAGTGATAAGGGACTTTCGTGAAATCCTGACACTTATCCTTATGTTTAAGACTTTACCTATAATTTTCCTGCTGCTTTTCAAAGTACTTTTTTAAATTAAAACTGTTCTTTACTCAGTTATGAGTGAGGATAGATGACAAATCTGAGTATAATCTTTTTGGAACATTAATATAGAAAGATCAATTTTGACAGTATCATTAATATTTGAAGATAGCTAAAAAATAGAAATTGCCATATCGTTCATTGTGCAACCA